>CM070836.1:2474120-2494120 GCA_036326025.1 Chrosomus eos | reverse complement strand
CGATCAACATCTCGGTCCTGGCCAGGGACTGGAGTGGACAGGGAGTGGACTCAAATATACACAACAATCAAAATGTCAAAACACTTATATTGAGGCAATCCATTGTGCGTTTCAGCGACGACTTGAGTCTGTACAGAACGACGCTCACGTGTGCTAAGAATCCTTAATCTGCTTCGTCTCCTCGGATTTTGGTGAAATAATTTTGACGTCAAAGGGAAAAAAGAAATCTGTCAGTGCTTTGAAATCTTTGGGGGCACACTGGCACACAAACTCTCCACGCACATACTCATATGAGACGCGCGCGCACACAAACTCTCCACGCACATACTCATATGAGACGCGAGCGCACACAAACTCTCCACGCACATACTCATATGAGACGCGAGCGCACACAAACTCTCCACGCACATACTCATATGAGACGCGACGCGAGAGCACACAAACTCTCCACGCACATACTCATATGAGACACGCGCGCACACAAACTCTCCACGCACATACTCATATGAGACGCGAGCGCACACAAAACTCTCCACGCACATACTCATATGAGACGCGAGCGCACACAAACTCTCCACGCACATACTCATATGAGACGCGCGCGCACACAAACTCTCCACGCACATACTCATATGAGACGCGACGCGAGAGCACACAAACTCTCCACGCACATACTCATATGAGACACGCGCGCACACAAACTCTCCACGCACATACTCATATGAGACGCGAGCGCACACAAACTCTCCACGCACATACTCATATGAGACGCGCGCGCACACAAACTCTCCACGCACATACTCATATGAGACGCGAGAGCACACAAACTCTCCACGCACATACTCATATGAGACGCGAGAGCACACAAACTCTCCACGCACATACTCATATGAGACGCGCGCACACAAAACTCTCCACGCACATACTCATATGAGACGCGCGCGCACACAAACTCTCCACGCACATACTCATATGAGACGCGCGCGCCACACAAACTCTCCACGCACATACTCATATGAGACGCGAGGGCACACAAACTCTCCACGCACATACTCATATGAGACGCGCGCACACAAACTCTCCACGCACATACTCATATGAGACGCGAGAGCACACAAACTCTCCACGCACATACTCATATGAGACGCGCGCACACAAACTCTCCACGCACATACTCATATGAGACACGCGCACACACAAACTCTCCACGCACATACTCATATGAGACGCGAGCGCACACAAACTCTCCACGCACATACTCATATGAGACGCGCGCGCACACACAACTCTCCACGCACATACTCATATGAGACGCGCGCGCACACAAACTCTCCACGCACATACTCATATGAGACGCGAGAGCACACAAACTCTCCACGCACATACTCATATGAGACGCGCGCACACAAACTCTCCACGCACATACTCATATGAGACGCGAGAGCACACAAACTCTCCACGCACATACTCATATGAGACGCGCGCACACAAAACTCTCCACGCACATACTCATATGAGACACGCGCACACACAAACTCTCCACGCACATACTCATATGAGACGCGCGCGCGCACACAAACTCTCCACGCACATACTCATATGAGACGCGCGCGCACACAAACTCTCCACGCACATACTCATATGAGACGCGCGCGCACACAAACTCTCCACGCACATACTCATATGAGACGCGCGCGCACACAAACTCTCCACGCACATACTCATATGAGACGCGCGCGCACACAAACTCTCCACGCACATACTCATATGAGACGCGAGCGCAACACAAACTCTCCACGCACATTCTCATATGAGACGCGAGAACATACTCATATGAGATGCGAGCACAGACACACAAACTCGCGCACATACTCAAAGAGAGTATGACGGCGCCTCATAACAATACGGTCACTTGCAACACGTGTAAAATTTACATTTCGTCAAACGGGGGAACTACCTCCAATAGGCTCCACACAAACTCTCCACGCACATACTCAGATGAGACGCGCGCGCGCACACAAACTCTCCACGCACATACTCATATGAGACGCGCGCGCACACAAACTCTCCACGCACATACTCATATGAGACGCGAGAGCACACAAACTCTCCACGCACATACTCATATGAGACGCGCGCGCACACAAACTCTCCACGCACATACTCATATGAGACGCGCGCGCACACAAACTCTCCACGCACATACTCATATGAGACGCGAGCGCACACAAACTCTCCACGCACATACTCATATGAGACGCGAGCGCACACAAACTCTCCACGCACATACTCATATGAGACACGCGCGCACACAAACTCTCCACGCACATACTCATGAGACGCGCGCGCACACAAACTCTCCACGCACATACTCATGAGACACGCGCGCACACAAACTCTCCACGCACATACTCATATGAGACGCGAGAGCACACAAACTCTCCACGCACATACTCATATGAGACGCGCGCGCGCACACAAACTCTCCACGCACATACTCATATGAGACGCGCGCGCACACAAACTCTCCACGCACATACTCATATGAGACGCGAGCGCACACAAACTCTCCACGCACATACTCATATGAGACGCGAGCGCACACAAACTCTCCACGCACATACTCATATGAGACACGCGCGCACACAAACTCTCCACGCACATACTCATGAGACGCGCGCGCACACAAACTCTCCACCCACATTACTCATGAGATGCGCGCGCACACAAACTCTCCACCCACATACTCATATGAGACCGCGCGCACACAAACTCTCCACGCACATACTCATATGAGACGCGAGCGCACACAAACTCTCCACGCACATTCTCATATGAGACGCGAGAACATACTCATATGAGATGCGAGCACAGACACACAAACTCGCGCACATACTCAAAGAGAGTATGACGGCGCCTCATAACAATACGGTCACTTGCAACACGTGTAAAATTTACATTTCGTCAAACGGGGGAACTACCTCCAATAGGCTATGCAGAAACATTTGGCCACACAGCAACGCGTGTAACATTATACACTGATGATGAATGAGCGCTGCTTTTAAATGAACATTCTTTTTAAAACAAAAATTGGCAGAATTTCATTTTAATAATGGCATAAACAGACTTTAGTCCCATGAAACTTAAACTGGAATGTCACTGTTTCTGTCACTGCGACTTCCCGAACAGGCGAACACACTTGCGCGTGCGCATACGCACACATCACTTATGATGACATGATAATCGTAATCGAAACGAACCGAACCGTGAGACCAGTGTAGGTTCACACCCTAATACTCTGTGGTTTGTCTTCTAATCAGATATTAAAACATTAAAACAAACTATTTGTACTTATTCCCTCACCCAATGAGAATTGAAAAGCAATATCGATAATGGAATCGGAATCGTTAAATTCTTATCAATTCCCATCCCTATCGAGTGAGTGAGTGTGTGAGTAAGTGATAGAGTGAATGAGTGATAGAGTGAGTGAGTGAGTGAATGAATGAGTGAGTGAGTGAGTGAGTGAGTGAGTGAGTGAGTGAGTGAGTGAGTGAGTGAGTGTGAGAGAGTGAGTGAGAGAGTAAGTGAGCGAGTGAGTGAGTGTGAGAGAGTGAGTGAGTGAGTGAGAGAGTGAGTGAGAGAGTAAGTGAGCGAGTGAGTGAGTGTGTGAGCGAGCGAGCGAGCGAGTGAGTGAGTGAGTGAGTGAGTGAGTGAGTGAATGAGTGAGTGAGTGAGTGTGAGAGAGTGAGTGAGTGAGAGAGTGAGTGAGAGAGTTAGTGAGCGAGTGAGTGAGTGAGTGAGTGAGTGTGTGAGCGAGCGAGCGAGTGAGTGAGTGAGTGAATGAGTGAGTGAGTGAGTGAGTGAGTGAGTGAGTGAGTGAGTGAGTGGAGTGAGTGAGTGAGTGATAGAGTGCATGAGTGATAGAGTGAGTTATAAGGCTGTGGTCCATCAAAGATTTGATGGTTTTCTACCTCCCCGTCCTCCATAGATAAGCCACAAACAGTGGTAATCTAGCAGAGTATAGGTTGCGGCTCCCTGGTATGACGTCATCAGTTACTGTAAAAAACACGCTACCTTTGAAAAAACCCCAATAAATGTTATTTTAACGCATTTTAAACGTACAGTATGTAACTTTTGGCCACTAGGGGTCACTCAATCAAAATAATAGCAAAAGACGTATTCTGATGACGTCGTGAAAGAGCGTGTGCTCATGGGAGTTGTTGTCGTTGTCGAGAGAGAGAGAGAGGGAGTGCGCGCGCGAACCAGCTATACGATGTTCATTGGGACACGCGCGATCTGTCATTCCCCAGCCATCTAGCATCTCCAGCAGATAGCATGTTCACTGATGAGGTAATGTGTTGTTATTTATATTATATCTCTATTCTTGTTACGTTTAGTTACGGCTATTAACTTTATGTAATGCCATTGTAATGAACACGCGCGCTCTGTCGCTCCCCACATTCCTCACTCATTCTAACTTAGTGTTTTTAAAATCACGTCTTTTCAAACGGAGAGATGAATTATCAGGGCTATTGAATCAATATTCCATCTAGCTAGTATTAATAGATGTTAAAAAAACACGGTCACCTTTCGTTAATAATTATAATTACGTTTATACTATGATATTGAAAAAGATGGTGAACTGCATATGAAGCTACTTTCTGCAGCTATATCTACAACAAATGTGAATTTACATTATACTGTACATGAGAGCTAGTCCGTCTGCGTTCTCTTACGAGAGGTTCTCTCGTATTGCGTAAGCTAGCTTACGCTACGGGAAAGATTCCATCTTTCTGAGAAATTGAAGCCAAAAATTATCCTATAATTTTGTATCCATTGTCAACGCAGTTCAGCTGCAGCAGACCATGAGAAGGCTAGCTAGCCGCTCATTGGTTCGCTCACGGAGAACTGCTTAAGCCTATGAGGGAGCGCGGATGAACCCGCGACCAATGAGAGTCTGACTCGCTCTCCCTACGTCACCGCCCCCGAAGCGGGCGTGGACGAGGCTATAAATACCCCGAATAGGCTGAATAAAATCTGATTTTTCATCCTTCAGCGACACACCTGCATCTGCTGATCCTGAGAGAGAAGCCGCCGTCGTTTGAAAAGGCACCTTCTAGCGAGCGTTTGGGAGACTGAGGAAGCCGGCCGTCTTCGCCACCTTCAGCCGTCCTGTGAGCTAGCGCCATCCGACGGATTGTATCCTTTATACTAAAATGCTTCCTATATATTGTTGTATCTAAAAGAGCGAGCGTCTTTTTCAAGATGTCTCGTAAATTTTCTGGCGGCTTTTGCCGCGCTCCCCTCGAGGCTGGGGACCGCCACCTCTTCTGCGCTCTCTGCCTCGGATTGGAGCACGCCGATCTCGCCCCCGCTGTGGCGGCTGCGAGCTCTGCGAAACTATGCCATTGTTGACCCCGCGGGCTCGACTTCGGCCACTAAGATGCGTCCGTGCCGCCTCTGACTTCGCCGCGGAGAAAGAAACGCCGCTCTCAGAGGCCGCCGGACCCCCAGCCGGAAGCGTTCATCCCGCCGGAGCCTCTCGCTCCCGCTCTCCATCTCCGCCGCTTCCGGACATACAGCTGCCGCCGAGTGGCCGCTCTGTTGCCTCCGTTGACGCCGCGGACACCAAGGAGACATGTTCGCTTCTCGCTTCAGACGGTGAGGATTGGTCCGATTCTCACGCCTCCTCGGCCCGAGAATCAACCGGGACCCGCGCAGCTACTTCCACCAGCGCTCGACTCCCGCCGCTAAACGGGCTGCGCCCTTTCTGCCTGATCTGCACGCAGAACTCACGAAGTCCTGGAACGCCCCGCTCTCTGCTAGAACTCGCTCTGACTCTTCCACCCCGCGTCGCGTTGTGGACGGAGCCGCAGAGAAGGGCTTTATCTCCATTTTCCCTGTAGAGGACCTGGTCGCCGCACGTCTATGCCGCCCTCCGCGAGATGGCGCTCATCACCTGTGCTACCCGCTAAAGCCTGCAGTCCGACTTCAAGCTTTCAGCCGCCGGCCAAGCAGCTTCTGCACCCCATGTCTACTACAGAGTGAGCTACTTCGTGAATGGGACGAGAGCGGGGGAAAAAATCCCCCTTCAGTCGCGGATTGAGGATTTCCTGCGAATTTTGTTCTGCCTCGTCGCGCTAGCTCCTCTGCAGGCCGCTCACGTGACCAGCCTCCTGCACGAGCCCCACCCTAGCGCCTAGCTAAACACAGTCAGACTTCTCAGCGACACCAGGGCGGCCGCCCTCGCTCGCTCTGACAGCCGCCACAGACCGCCGCCTCCCCGGGGGCCTCGGCAGAGGATCGCGCTGAAAACTGATTACTCGAAGTCTGCCTAGCGTGGTTGAGAAAAAGACGGCGCTCTCCCGCCGCGGCCGGATCGCCGTCAAAGTTTCGCCCTCTGTTAGTCCCCGCTCACGCGGCTACTACAGCAGTGTACCCCGCCATTACCAAGCCGGTATCCCTTCCCGCTTGCATGAGCACAAACGCCGTGTTTACGGCGTCCCAGAGAAATCTCAAAAAGAGCGTAAAAGCCTCTTGTGTAGAAAATGTGCCCACAACACTGTGTTCACTCATACACAAAACGCCGTGTTTACGGCGTCCCAGAGAAATCTCAAAAAGAGCGTAAAAGCCTCTTGTGTAGAAAATGTGCCCACAACACTGTGTTCACTCATACACAAAACGCCGTGTTTACGGCGTCCCAGAGAAATCTCAAAAGAGAGTAAAAGCCTCTTGTGTAGAAAATGTGCCCACAACACTGTGTTCACTCATACACAAAGACACTCCTGTTCCCGTGTCTCACACAGGGTCCACTCTCATAAAGCGGTCCCAACCCGCTCGAGTTTCAGAGTACATAAGCGCGCCCACGAACCCGTGCGCGCGTCCCACCTCTGTTACACGGTCCATAAACTTGTGTAGAGAATGTGCCCACAACACTGTGTTCACTCATACACAAAGACACTCCAGTTCCCCTGTCTCACACAGAGTCCACTCTCATAATGCGGGCCAAGCCCGCTCGAGTCTCAGAGTGTATAAGCGCGCCCACAAGCCCTGTGCGCGTCTTACTTCTGTTCACTCTGTTACAGGGCCCATAAACTCCCCTCCGAGTGTACGTCCCGCTGTTGTAAACACTATCAGCGCGCTCACGCAGCCCGCGAAGTGCAGCGACGGGGACCATGTAGCCATTTACCCCCTAGCGTCACGCTTAAAAGCGTGGGAAGCAGTGGGTGTTAAACACAATAAAGCTAAGGTATCGCTTACAGTTTTGCCGCCGCCCTCCTCGCTTCCGAGCGCGGCTAGAAACTACTGTGAACCCAGAAGCAGTGACGCGCTGCTCCGTTCAGAGATAGCAATTCTGTTGTGCAAAAAGGCTATAGAGAGGGTGCCTCTGGCTATGAGCGAGTCGGGGTTTTACGGCCGTTATTTTCTTGTCCCCAAGAAAGACGGCGGTCTCAGACCAATATTAGACCTCAGATCGCTGAACAAAGTTCTCATGAAGAGACCGTTCAAAATGCTCACTATCAGAAAACTCCTCGCGCACGTGCGCCAGGGGGACTGGTTCATATCACTAGATCTGAAAGATGCATACTTTCAGATCCAGATAAATCCCCTTCACAGGCCATTCTTTCGTTTCGCCTCGAAGGCCAGGTTTATCAATACACCGCCCTACCGTTCGGCCTATCCCTAGCACCCCGTACGTTCACGAAGTGCATGGACACGGCGCTCGCCCCCCTGCGGAGTCAGGGGCTGCGAATACTGAACTACTTGGACGACTGGCTGATTTTGGCACAATCTCAGAGAGAGTTACTGTCTCATCGTACAGTTCTCCTCGACCATCTGAAAGTTTTGGGCCTCTCTGTCAACTGGACAAAGAGCGTACTACAACCCAGTCAGACTATCTCCTTCTTGGGTATAGAGCTGGACTCGGTCACGATGACGGCGCGTCTGTCAACGCAGCGCGCGCACCGTGTGCAGCGTTTCGCCGCATCTTTTCAGATGAACAGACTCACGCCTTTGAAAACATTTCAGAGAGCGTTGGGCTGTATGGCCTCAGCCTCCGCGGTGCTCCAGCTGGGGTTACTGCGCATGCGCCCGCTTCAGCTTTGGTTGAGGAGCCGTGTGTCTCACCGAGCGTGGACCACGGGCCACCAGCTGATAAAAGTAACGCAGACCTGTATCACAGCTCTGCAGCCATGGTCAGTGGTAGAATGGTTTCAGCGGGGCGTTTCCATGGGGACAGTTTCACGCCGAAAAGTCATCTCGACAGACGCCTCCAACACGGGTTGGGGAGCGGTCTGCGAGGGCTCACCGGCCTTCGGCCCCGGTCAGCTCAAGAGAGCCTCCTACACATAAACTGTTTGGAGAGGTTGGCGGTCGAGAACGCGCTCATGCGCTTTCTCCCGCGCATTCAGGGCCACCACGTGCTGATCCGTTCGGACAATATAGCCGTGGTCTCTTATATAAACCGTCAGGGCGGAGTCAGATCCAGGAATCTTTTCCAGCTGACAGAACGCATCTTAGTTTGGTCTCAGTGTCACCTGCTCTCGCTCAGGGCGACGCACGTGCCGGGACATCTGAACGACGGTCCAGACAGCCTGTCCAGGAACCCCATTCCCCCCGGGGAATGGTCCCTGCATCCTCTTACAGTCCAGAAACTGTGGCGTCTATTCGGCAGAGCAGAGGTGGACCTCTTTGCCTCGGCGGAGAACACCCACTGCCCAATATTTTTCTCAAGGAGCAAGGACGCGCTAGCCCAAACCTGGCCCAGCCGCCCGCTGTATGCCTTCCCTCCGGTCTCTCTGTTACCACAGGTGCTTCAGAGAATCAGAGAAGTGCAGCACTCGGTGCTCCTCATAGCCCCGCACTGGGAGGGTCAGACTTGGTTTCCGGAGCTCACGCAGCTGTCACAGACAGCGCCGTGGCCCATTCCAGTCAGAGCAGATCTCCTCTCCCAAGCTCGCGGCTCGATCTGGCATCCCCACCCAGAGCGCTGGGCGCTTCACGCGTGGGTGATCAACAACTACCCGTTGCTTTGCCAGAGGGAATGTTAAACACGATCATACAGGCTAGAGCGGCTTCTACCAGAAGGCTCTATGCGTCAAAATGGTCTGTGTTCTCGAAGTGGTGCACAGATAGGGGTCTGGACCCGCGGTTATGCGAGGTTCCCTCCTTACTAAATTTTCTCCAAGAGATGCTGGACAAGGGCAGATCCCCGTCCACTCTTAAGGTATATGTGGCAGCCGTCGCGGCGTTTGCTGAACCCCGACGCGGCCAGTCACTGGGCAAAGACGGGCTGGTAGTCCGCTTCCTCAGGGGAGCTAGAAGGATGAATCCCCCGCGCCCCCCTTCGGTGCCGATTTGGGACCTTTCCATAGTTCTTGATGCTATGAAAGCTCCCCCATTCGAACCGCTAAGCACCGTGGACCTAAAGTACCTGTCGCTAAAGACCGTTTTTTACTCGCGCTCGCGTCAGTAAAACGGGTGGGAGACCTGCACGCGCTGTCGACCAGCGCGTCCTGTCTTGAGTTTGGTCCTAATGACTCATTAGTCGCTCTCAAACCTAGGCATGGCTATGTTCCCAAGGCGTTTGGCACCCCGTTCAGGGCACAAGTTATATCCCTATCGGCTCTGCCTGCTTCCGATAGCGAATCAGATTCTAATCTCCTATGCCCGGTCAGGGCTCTGAGATTATATGTCACTCGCACAGCTCCGATCAGACGATCCGAGCAGCTTTTTGTTTCGTTCGGCGGGCGCACCAGGGGGTTGGCCGCCTCGAAACAGTCCCTACCCAGATGGATTGTTGATGCCATTGCAGCAGCATACGCATCGAAAGACCTGCCATGCCCTTTGGGCATCAGGGCTCATTCCACTAGAGGCATGGCCTCATCGTGGGCATGGTCCAGTGGGATTTCCATTCACGACATTTGCGTGGCAGCGGGATGGGCTTCCCCCTCCACCTTTGTCAGATTTTACAATCTGGAAGTACCCGCTTTGCAGGCTAAACTACTAGCAGTCTAGTATGTTTCAGCTCTTCTGGTTGAGCTGCACTATAGGGGGTTAATTCACACAGACCGAGTTCGCTCTGTCCCTCTCTTTTATGTGCTTATGTACTACACAATAACCGGCCCGCTCCGATGGCCGTTTGTCACAGATACATATATTCATTCCCACTTTCGGTGTTCCCCGGGATGCCCCGCGGGACTAATAGTGGATGCTTAGCACGCACGGCGTTGACAATGGGTTCCCGTAGCGTAAGCTAGCTTACGCAATACGAGAGAACCTCTCGTAAGAGAACGAATCGGTTACCTAACGTAACCTCGGTTCTCTCTAGATGAGGGAACGAGTATTGCGTTCCTGGCCGTGCTTGTGCTACTGGCGATGTTCGCTTCAGAATTGAAAAAAACAGATTTTATTCAGCCTATTCGGGGTATTTATAGCCTCGTCCACGCCCGCTTCGGGGGCGGTGACGTATTGAGAGCGAGTCAGACTCTCATTGGTCGCGGGTTCATCCGCGCTCCCTCATAGGCTTAAGCAGTTCTCCGTGAGCGAACCAATGAGCGGCTAGCTAGCCTTCTCATGGTCTGCTGCAGCTGAACTGCGTTGACAATGGATACAAAATTATAGGATAATTTTTGGCTTCAATTTCTCAGAAAGATGGAATCTTTCCCGTAGCGTAAGCTAGCTTACGCAATACTCGTTCCCTCATCTAGAGAGAACCGAGGTTACGTTAGGTAACCGATTCGTTTTACACATGCCATCATCGTTTCACAACATATAAGTTACGGAGAGATATAGTTAGCTGAATGGGTGCTTACTTGTTTATTAGAATGCAAGCGAGATCGGCATCTCTCTGTAGTTCCTGTTAGTCACGAAGCTCGTGGAGAAGCAACTCCAATGTTAACGCGAGTCATGTCTCTTCTCCTGTCCCAAACCCTTCTCGGGTCATTTCTGTCACCCGTGCGTTTCCGCTTCACGGATCTGCCTCCAGCAGCAGAACGTGCAGGCAAATCATGGTCCATTATTGATATCCAACTATTGATTCTTTATCGTCTTCTTTTATTTTAGTGACGTGCGTCCGGTGTTTACATTTGCGTTTGGCGGTTTTTTCGCCTGGATCCGCACGAAGTTAGAGAAACTAGAGTCAAAGGTTATATGACGTCATAGACGGGCAACGAAACGGAAATAAAGACACGGCCCGTGTCTTCAAATTAAAATATAAATTTCTCCGGATTTGAAAGTTGGTGGGAACTTTTGGGATAATGTTAGTACACAACTAAAAGAAATATATAATATAGATACAGTTATTTTTGCTATTTTGAAAGCCGAAAATTTCCATATTGTGCCTTTAAGACAGAAATGTTTAAATATATTCATATTGGGCACTTTATTTACACATTAATTGATTGTGGTGGTTAACCTGCAATTTACACTTTAAGTGATATGAATGACTTTAAAGGGCACCTATTATGGCATTTAAAATGTTCCTAATAATGTTCTGGGAGTCCCCAACAACAGTTTTACATGCATGCAATGACAAAAAACACTTTTGTTGTCTTATAATATGCATTTATTTTTACCTGATTTGCTCACCGACTCCCATATGATTCGTTTGACGACTCATTTTTCAAACCCCTCCTTTGCGTGACGCTAATCTGCGGTGATTGGTCAGATGACCCAGTCAGTTATATTTTGCGTTAACCCAAAGCTTAAATATATTGATAAAGCACTGCAGTACTACAATACGCTCTATTCTTTATGACAACGACAAACATTTTACATATTTCAAAAAACACACACACACAGCTTGGAGACCTAGCGCTGAGCGTAACTGACACACACACACACACACACACACACACACACACACACACACACACACACACACACACACACACACACACACACACACACACACACAGAGCTTGGAGACCTAAGCTGCATTGAGCGTAACTGACACACACACACACACACACACACACACACACACACACACACACACACACACACACACACATAAAAGCAACAATTATTAATAGTACTTACAGGTTGTGATTCGGAGGATGAAGCCGATCCAAATAAACTTGGTATTGAACGTTCCTTCAGTATCAACCGAATCCATGAAAGCATTTATGTTTGTAAAGGAATCCTCATTAAAATAACGCGAACACAGCTCAAGGTTCGGCTATACTTGTGTGGTATAGTTGTAAATTGGCCTTAAAGTTCCTTGGCCTTCATTTAACATCTAACTTGCGCTGGACTACAAACACTGTTACCACAGTGAAGAAAGCTCAAAAACGCCTTTATTTTATCAGGCTTCTAAAGAAGGCTGGGCTTGGGGTGTGCTCTCTTACTCATGCCTATAGAGGACTCATAGAGAGTGTCTTGACATATGGCATCATCGTGTGGTTTGGAAATGCTACACAGGCAGAGAAGAAGTCTCTCCAAAGAATTATAAAGACTGCAGAGAGAATCATTGGGACTAACCTCCCACCCATAACAACATTGTATACAGAGCGCTGCAAGAAGAAAGCTCAGTCCATACTTAGTGACATTCATCATCCAGCGCATTCACTATTGAGGCCTAGATACAAATCCTACAGCCTGAGAAATATAAGAGCGGACAGTATCATAACACACAGAACACGTTTTTATAACAGCTTTTATCCAGCAGCAGTGAGACTAATGGCAGATTCACATAAATAGGGGATATTTAGTATAAATGGTTGGTAAACACTGGTGCACTTTCTCTCTTGACTCTAAGGGTGATGCAGTACAATTCCTATGTATGTGTACAAATTCTTTTGTGCCTTACAAATGGCAAATAAAACTTTGAATTTGAAATATAAACTCTAGCCAGATTCTTCACATGCTCGTCCCTGGGCACTGAAAAAAAAGTTCGCTTTTAAATCGCACTTCAGAACAGCTTTTCACTGTTTTCTGGCGCGCGCACTGAGTGGGTGTGTCTTATTCAAATAACTTGTACAAGTGACGTACAAAAGTTAGAGAAAATGCATCGTTCGTCTATCGATTCATATCAGCGACTCAGAGTCGACTCTTACTTTTGAGAGACAATAACTTTGTATACGGTGAACTTTCATATTTATAACTTTGCAGGATGTTTTTGTTCACTTAGATCTATGTTACACACTACATGAAAGGTAATTTTCAAAATTCCATATTAGGTAAGTCTTTACGTTCTTAGGAAAGATTTCTATTTTGAATAAATGCTGTTCTTTTTAACTTTTTATTCATCAGTGAATCATTCTTAGTTCAGGCTGCCTCACAGCACCTTGATGGGCCATTAGTCATTGGGGAGTGTCTTTAGTCTTCCCAGGTGTAAATCACATTAATATTCATGGCCATTCACACTCCCACGCATACAGCACTGCTGACCCAAAAACTGACGTAAGAAATTTAAATCGTTATATTGATGTTTGTGAATACTGTTGTTTCATTTTGAAGTAAAAATTCTAGCCTAGTCAAGTCAAGTCAAGTCACCTTTATTTATATAGCGCTTTTTACAATACAAATTGTTTCAAAGCAGCTTTACAGAGATAACAGGAAAACAATGTTGTAATAGTATTGTTCAATTGAAAATTAAATGTCCCCAACTAAGCAAGCCAAAAGGCGAAGGCAACAGTGGCAAGGAACCAAAACTCCATCAGGTGACAGAATGGAGAAAAAAACCTTGGGAGAACCCAGGCTCAGTCGGGGGGCCAGTCCTCCTTTGGCCAACGAATGAACAGTGTATGATTATGAGTTAGGCAGCATAATGTCAGGAGTCAGATGGGATCAGAACTTTCACGATATTATCCAGTTCATCTAGCCTACAAGAATAGTACCTCAAAAGTATTGTGGACAACTATTCAACATGTGTTAAATGGCCTTATATAGGAGACCATAAGTCTGAGTGGACATCCATGACATGCGGAGTCCCCCAAGGCTCAATTCTTGCACCACTCCTATTCAACCTGTATATGCTCCCAATGACCCAAATAATGAGAAAGAACCGAATCTCTTACCACAGCTATGCAGACGACACACAGCTCTACTTGACAACACACACACACCACACACACACACGCTTCACACACACACACACACGCACACAACACTACAACACACGCACCACGACACACACAGCAATCACACACACACACAACACCACACATCCCGCTCTACTTGCCTTATCGCATAAAATTTCAGCCCCAATTTCCCGTGCAATGCATTGATGAGTAAATGGTTGGATCAAAATTTCTTCAGTTAACAAGACAAACTGAGTCATTGCGTGGAAACAAAGATGAGTTTCAAGTAATGTCTTCACTTAGGGTAAAACTACAAACAGCAGAATGGTGGCTCTAGAAACCTATTTAAGTAGATTCAAAGCAATCACTAAATCACATACATCATCTGAAAATATTCAAGAATTAGATGCTTGTTTCAGTCCAGACTTAGAGAAACTTTGCATGCTTTCATCACCAGCAGGTGGATTATTGTAATGGACTCCTCACTCAGGCCTCCAAAAGACTAATACAGTAACCTGTCAGCCAAAGACCTGAGCAGAACCAGAAAATATGAACATATCACACCAGTCCTCAGGTCTTTACACTGGCTCCCAGTTACATTTAGGATTGATTTTAAAGTATTATTACTGGTATATAAATCATTCAATGGGCTAGGACCTCAATAATTGCAGATATGCTCACTGAATATAAACCCAACAGATCACTCAGATCATTAGGATCGCATCAGTTAGAAATACCAAGGGTTCACTCTAAGCAAGGAGAGTCTGCTTTTAGCTACTATGCCAGCCGCAGCTGGAACCAGCTTCCAGAAGAGATCAGATGTGCTCCTACAGTAGTCACATTCAAATCCAGACTCAAAACACTTCTGTTTAGCTATGCATTTACTGAATGAGCACTGTGCCATGTTCGCCCGACTGTTTTTACTGTACTTTATTATTTTATTTTTTATTCTAAACTCTAATTATTCTTATTTGTTTTGATTATTTTATTTTCTCCTGTGTAAAGCACTTTGAATTACCATTGTGTATGAAATGTGCTATATAAATAAACTTGCCTTGCCTTATTGCGGTATTGACATTTTTTTCCCCAAAACGTACTTACCACGCATAATATTTTTTTTCTATAAAATGCAAACATGTACATCCATTTTGCTCACACAGTATTGTAGCAGAGTTTGTGCTGAATACAGCAAATTTATATGTTGGCAAATGGTATGTTTTAAGTAGCTGAAATAAGCACAAATGTCAGGGCATGTCAAAACATCTCAAGGACCCCAAAACACCTCAGACCCCAGAGGGTTAAGCCACTCTCTGGAGAATGGCGACTCCATCCCCAGACGGTTCGGCTGATTTGGGAACAGTTTGTCAACACACAGGTAGATCTGTTTGCCTACCTTGACTTTTCCCATTGCAGCCTGTTTTACTCCCTGTCCGAGGGCACGATCGGCACGGATGCACTGGCGCACAGCTGGCCGCAGGGCCTCCGCAAGTATGCGTTTCCCCGAGTGAGCCTTCTCACACAGACCTTGTGCAAGATCAGGGAGGACGAGGAGGAGGTCCTTCTGGTTGCGCCTCATTGGCCCACCCGGACTTGGTTCTCTGAACTCATGCCCCTCCCTGGCCAATCCCTCTGAGGAAGGACCTCCTTTCTCAGAGATGGGGCACCCTTTGGCACCCTCGTCCCGATCTTTGGAACCTACATGTGTGGCTTCTGGACACCAGCGGTGGTGGCTACCATCACTCCTGCTAGAGCTTTGACCACGAGACGCCTCTATGCGTTGAAGTGGGAGCTGCTTCGTCACCTGGTGCTCTTCTCACCGAGAAGACCCCAGTAAATGCCCCATCAGCGTTGTGCTTTCCTTCCTGCAAGATGGGTTGGAGCGAATGCTGTCTCCCTCCACCCTCAAAGTTTATGTTGCCGCTACGTTTACAAGTTAATTTTAAAATGCAAAGTATTGAAAGCTCTGTAAACACTTGAATTTTAACAAAATTATTAGTGTGTCTAATTGTGTAGACAAAAGTTTTTCCCAGACTTGTTGTCTTCACACCTGCTTGAACACTTGGGCAAAATACAGTAAATACGTCATGCAAGTAGACAAGTGTTCAAGTGCACAGACCGCAAGTGCGTGTGTTTTAACATGTTATTCTCTGTGAGAGAAAGCTGTGAGAATAACAAAGACGAGCATTTCTGGTTAAAAAATATATAAATGTTTTTTTTTTTTTTATAAATGTCCGCTAGTTTGTCTAGACGAGACTCTTATTCCTCGGCTGGATCGTGTCGAGACTTGAAGCTGCACTGAAACTCACATCTGGACCTTCGACCCGTTGGACTCCATTGAAGTCACTATATGGAGAAAATCCTGGAGTGTTTTCCTCAAAAACCTTCATTTCTTTTCCACTGAAGAAAGAAGCACATGAACATCTTGGATGACGTGGAGGAAAGTAAATCATCAGGAAATTTTACTTCTGAAGTGAACTAATCCTTTTAAAAATAAAAGACAACCAATAAAAATGTCAAAGTATCATAAATATTCATAATATAAAACAAACTATGGCAGCAACTAGTGATACTAAAACAACACTGCTAGTCAGAAATAATCTTTATTACAAAGATGTCATCCAGTCTTACAGAAGATGTGTTGAAGGCACTAGAGTGGTTTAAATCCTCATTCACGTGAACTCATCCCGTAATACAGCGTCTGCCGAGGACGTTCCCCTGAGCATTATTATATCAGCTAATATCATACAGTTAGACGACTGTGCTCAATCCATGAGGATCTGCATTAGTGGAGGTGTGAGTAGATCAAACAGCTCATTATCAAACACATACAACGCGCCGAAGTAGACATAGGAACTTACAGACCATCAGAAATCTCCCTCATAATATCAAAAATATTGTTTTTTGATATTACACATATTACAGAGAAGCAATAACAGCTACTGTATCTGTGTTTCTCTGCTGTCACTGGTCCAGTAAAGCAGTGCAATGTTCAATAAATTAATACTTCATTTAAAACAGTGTTTTTACATCAGGTAATACAAGAGAAAATTATTTAACTTTTTGAAAATAATAACCTAAACGCACAGGCTGATCTCTTCTGTGTGCTTCAGACGTCACAGTGAGGAAAGAGCACCGTAACACCGGCGTCCATCACAGGTCAAAGGTCAAACACGCCTGAGCCGTGATGGCAGGAGTTCAGCATCACTTCAGGTTCGAGTCTCAGAGTCGTGTCGTGCTTGTCTTCACTCTCCCTCGTGCTGTTATTCTCTCCGCTGAACAGAAGATTTTCCATCCGACAACAGATCACTGTTTTTGTTCTTCATCATCATCTCGAGTTACTGTTGTACATTAAAGACCTGCTCAGAATCACTCACAACACTGAGCAAATTATTCATTTCTGTGGGAACTAATGCAGAACGCTACATTCAACTAAATTATATTAGAAATACAAAAAAAACATTAAACCGATTCAAAGGCATTCAAAGGGGAACAACACTGAAAAACAGTCTGAAACCAGCCGTTCTTCTGTTGCTCGCTAGGATTTAAACATGCTTTTTCTCCATGATCATCTGTGTGTGTGTGTGTGTGTGTGTGTGTGTGTGTGTGTGTGTGTGTGTGTCTGTGTCTGTGTCTGTGTGTGTGTGTGTGTGTGTGTCTGTGTGTCTGTGTGTGTGTGTGTGTGTGTGTGTGTGTGTGTGTGTGTGTGTGTGTGTGTGTGTGTGTGTGTGTGTGTGATGTTGCCGTTTGAGGATAAATAAGATCCAGTTCTTCTCTATATCAGTGTTTCTGAACTCCTGAAACGCCTCCATTGTAGTCTCGAGTTTCTTCCGGGAACGAACACATCACAATATTCCTCATTATAATAATTCATACGCAGAATAAAGGGGCGGGGCCTAGTTGAGTAGTGTGTTAAACTGGCGGCTATGGTAAGGCGCGGGACTTTCCCAAACACACTCGAAGCGCTCGACTAATCACAACACACTGATCCAGCCGACCAATCAGAGCACAGTGTGCTTTTCAGAGGGAGGGGCTTCATAGAGACAGGAAGTAATCGGGTGTGTTTCTCCTACAACTAAGTAACTCGCTGCTTCACTACTATAGTGCGATGCATCGTTGAAGAAATCAACTAGCGAGTCACGACTGTTTCCCAGAAACCATATTGTCGCAAATTGGTCGTTCAACTACGTTGGTTAATGATGCCATGCAGGTGGTGGAGTAATAACTACTTTTAATGAATCTGTTTGAGATGGAATTAAAGCTAGATGTTTTGATATAAATTACGGAAATCTGAGGACTAATTAAACATTTTCTCGGTTTTTTTGCTTTATTTCCAGATTCAATCATAGACTCGTTCTTACGTACACGCGCACACTTCAAAAACGACGCTTTAAATCTCAACTAAAAGATGTAAATTACAGTATGTATTCTTAATAAAATATACATATTGTACTGATTTTTAGCTTGCTTTTTCTGCTCAAGATCAGGATTTATTAAGTCCACATGTCATGCAAACGAGAAACTGCTTCTAACCACAGGTGGAGTTCTGTCGCTCACACACACACACAACTCTGAGATGCTGTCGCTCACACACACAACTCTGAGATGCTGTCGCTCACACACACAAACTCTGAGATGCTGTCGCTCACACACACAACTCTGAGATGCTGTCGCTCACACACACAACTCTGAGATGCTGTCGCTCACACACACAACTCTGAAAATGCTGCAACGACTCGTTGAACTGCTGATAACGACGAACTTATGATCATAATTGGCTAACGATGCTTTCAGGCAGTATTGGGAAAGTTCATTTTCTACATGAACTAGTTCAAAGTTCAGATCACAAATTTTAAAATGAACTAGTTCAGTTCATAGTTCATACTTCAAAAAATTAACTAGTTCATTGTTCTTTTTTTCCATATGTTGCTGCGAGCTTCTTTTTTTATTATTATTGCCACAGCCCATATAGCTACAACCACAGACAGCAATTATTTTATCGACTGGCAAAGTTTGCACAGAAGATTTTTCCCATCCTCACCGACCTTGTCATAAAACTCGTTTAAATGATCATACGACGCCTCCTCGCTCGCTGCTTTGTCGACTACATGCTGCTTTTTGTTTTGATGACGCATGCGGCGGTGCTTGCGACACTGGTGGCTGATGTTGCCAGATTGGGTGTTTTTTTTTCGCTACATATTAAGGCCTGTTTACGGTGTGTTTTAGCCGGGTTTTCGCCTGGAAGGCTCTATAGAAATCTGGCACCCTATTGAACGTGAGAGAGCGTGCGTTCACAGACACCAGAATGAACGCGTTCACAGTAACGTTCACCAGGCAGTAATTCAGTACGTTCAGTTCACGTTCGCCCAAAATATGAACGAGTTCATGAACTCGGCACAACACTGCTTTCAGGATACACAGTCCAGAGCGTTACTGACAGACTGGGAAGAGAGGAGCCGCAACAATGGAGAATATGAGGAAAAAAATCAACATTCAAGCAGGAAAACCTGTTCTAGTAGAGCCTGAAACATCGTAAGGACAACAGTTCCTCTTTAACTAGGCTCATCTGGGCACGTGCAGAAAGCGGTAGGTGTGTCCTGAGAACGAGTCCCAGTTCCTCCAGAGCACGGCGAACAGCAGGAACAGCAGCAGCGAGGACACGGAGCGGCTGCGGGTCTTCATCAGCGGGATCACGCAGTTGGAGACGGTGGACACGAACACCAGCAGGACGGCCACGAGCGCCAGCAACACGTTCATGAGCTTCCCCATCAGCGTCCGAGCGCTGGCGTTCTCCAGGCCCTCCAGCTGCACCACCTGCTGCTGCTCCATCTTAGAGACCCGCGTCTGACACGCCTCCAGAGACTCCTGACACACACACACACACACACACATTTTTACATCTTCAAAAAACCTTTAATTACTTTATTTTTTTATACAAGATTTACAAATGAGTATGTCCCTAAAGGGAGTTTTTTTTGG
>CM070836.1:2304120-2471620 GCA_036326025.1 Chrosomus eos | reverse complement strand
AATCATGACTTTATGTGGTCAACTTTAGATATATATTTTTTTACATAAATTTATAACATATATCATTATGAGATACAGTTGAAATTATGAGATAAACGTAGAAATTATGATTTTCTATACCATAATAATCATGACTTTTTGTCAATGTCAATTTTTTTAAAGTAAAAATTATAACATATGAGATGAAGTTGAAATTATGACCTAAATTATAATTATTCATGACACTAAGCTAAGGATTATGAAATTATGGCAGAATTTCACATTTTAATGTCATCATTATGACTAAAGACATTGACAAGACGTATGACATACATTATTAGTATGCCATCATTTTTGATTTTTTTTTGTCATAATTATGATTTACAAAAACATGTTTTCCTATGTAGCAAAAACTGGGCTCCTATATAAATGCACTAAACAGAAGGAAATAAAAACATGAAATAATCATTCATGTCATTCCAAAAGTCTGAAGAAACACTACAAAGCTCTTTTCCATGAAAAAACTTAAAGGGATAGTTCACTTTGAAATTAATTTTTGGTATGTTTTAGCTTACCTCAAGGGCATCCAAGATGTAGGTGTCTTTGTTTCCGCAGTATTTCCATAATTTATGGAAACTAGGAAATAAATTGAAAATACTGTGGAAACAAAGACACCTACATCTTGGATGCCCTTGAGGTAAGCTAAAACATACCAAAAATTACTTTCAAAGTAAATTATCCCTTTAAGCTCAACAAAAATATGATTCATAATATGATATGATGTAAAGCATAAACAAGTGAACCCAGGACTACGTCACATTGCTGAAAACACAAGCACAAGTAAACAATGACTGAACGTTCAGTTTTGGGTGAATTATTCCTTTAATATTCCATTAGTTTCAAAAGCATGTTGATATTTCGGCTATTTTTGTGCCTCTGTTATTATAAGCAGTTATTATTATGAAACACTTGACCACGAGCTGGACATTTAGGGCTCTCTCGCTCTCTCTCTCTCTCTCTCTCGCTCTCTCTCTGAACTCACATTCTTCCCTATCCTAATTTTCCTTCTCAATCTTTTACCATTTAAGAGGAAAACATCCTTGTTGAGACTATTTCAGGACACAAATCTGGTGTGTCGTGAGTGACTGATCTGCTACAAATGAGTTGTTTTGTTCTGTTCTGTCTCCTGGTATAGATGGAGAGAGAGGGGAACATGCTAAATGAAGATATTACACTTCAGTGCCACAGAAATCCTGAAGAGTTCAGACTGAATCCAGTTCTGATGTCCTGTCAATAAATGTAAGCAGTTCTACTGAAAACAACACATGCATATATTTACATACCATGATATAGGTCAAAAACCTCCATCAACATCATAAATATTAATGTTTGATTAACAGGGTATTTTTGTTACTTTTGTAAATTGAAATAATTCTGGTTCTATGTTGGGTTGGCCCTGGGTTATTTACACTGGGTTATGTTTTCAATCCGAATGCTGGGTTGAGAATGTTCACAGTCAGGAACTCAACGGCGCTGGTTTGGGAATGCAGACGTGAAAGAGACGCAAACGTTCTGTGTGTGCTGATACCACTTCACCGAATCGAAAGGGTTTGTCCCTTTTTGACCCAGCACTGAGTTGCCAAAATGACCCAAACTGGGTTGTTTTTATCCCCGCATATTTGTGTGTATGATTGAAGCAAAACTATAGTTATAAATAAGCGCACTGGCATGTCCTGCTGTGCTCACATCGCACCCGAGGTCTGTATGAGTGTGTATGTGTGTGTGTGTGTGTGTGTGTGTGTGTGTGTGTGTGTGTGTGTGTGTGTGTGTGTGTGTGTTGTGTGTGTGTGTGTGTGTGTGTGTGTGTGTGAGAGAGAGAGAGAGAGAGAGAGAGAGAGAGAGAGAGAGAGAGAGTGAGTGAGTGAGTGAGTGAGTGACAAAGTGATGGTGAGTGAGTGATAGATGTGAGTGGAGTGACAGAGTGAGTGAGTGAGTGAGTGACAGATGTGAGTGACTGAGTGATAGATAGATGTGAGTGAGTGATGATAGATAGATTAGATAGATATGATGTGAGTGAGTGAGTGAGTGAGTGATGATAGAGTGGTGAGTGAGTGAGTGAGTGAGGTGAGTGAGTGATGTGAGTGATAGATAGATGTGAGTGAGTGAGTGAGTGATGTGAGTGAGTGATAGATAGATGTGAGTAGAGTGAGTGAGTGATAGATGATGAGAGTGACAGAGTGAGTGAGTGACAGAGTGAGTGGAGTGACAGAGTGAGTGAGTGAGTGATGTGGAGTGAGTGAGTGGAGTGATAGATAGATGTGAGTGAGTGAGTGAGTGAGTGAGTGAAGTGTGATAAGATGTGAGTGAGTGAGTGCAGAGGGGAGTGAGTGACAGAGTGAGTGAGTGAGGATAGATGTGAGTGAGTGAGTGACAGAGTGAGTGATAGATGAGATGAGTGACAGTGAGTGAAGATGAGTGACAGATAGATGCAGAGTGAGTGAGTGACAGAGTGTATGAGTGAAGTGACGATGAGTGACAGAATGAGTGACAGAGATGAGTGACAGAGATGAGTGACAGAGAGTGAGTGACAGAGTGAGTGACAGAGTGAGTGACAGAGTGAGTGACAGAGTGAGTGACAGAGTGAGTGACAGAGTGAGTGACAGAATGAGTGACGAATGAGTGACAGAATGAGTGACAGAATGAGTGACAGAGTGAGTGACAGAATGAGTGACAGAATGAGTGACAGAATGAGTGACAGAGTGAGTGAGTGACAGAGTGAGTGAGTGAGTGAGTGACAGAGTGAGTGAGTGAGTGACAGAGTGAGTGACAGAGTGAGTGACAGAGTGAGTGACAGAGTGAGTGAGTGATAGATAGATGTGAGTGAGTGAGTGAGTGAGTGACAGAGTGAGTGAGTGACAGTGAGTGAGTGTGTGAGTGAGTGACAGATTGAGTGAGTGATAGTGAGTGACAGAGTGAGTGATAGATAGATGTGAGTGAGTGAGTGACAGAGTTAGTGATAGATAGATGTGAGTGACAGAGTGAGTGACAGAGTGAGTGAGTGAGTGAGTGAGTGACAGAGGTGAGTGACAGAGTGAGTGAGTGAGTGAGTGACTGAGTGAGTGACTGAGTGAGTGACAGAGTGAGTGAGTGACAGGTGAGTGAGTGTGAGTGACAGAGTGAGTGAGTGTGAGTGACAGAGTGAGTGAGTGACAGTGAGAGTGAGTGAGTGAGTGAGTGAGTGAGTGAGTGACAGAGTGAGTGAGTGACAGAGTGAGTGAGTGACAGAGTGAGTGAGTGAGTGACAGAGTGGTGAGTGAGTGAGTGAGTGAGTGAGTGAGTGAGTGACAGAGTGAGTGAGTGAGTGACAGAGTGAGTGAGTGAGTGACAGAGTGAGTGAGTGAGTGACCAAGTGAGTGAGTGACAGAGTGAGTGAGTGAGTGACAGAGTGAGTGAGTGACAGAGTGAGTGAGTGAGTGACCAAGTGAGTGAGTGACAGAGTGAGTGAGTGAGGTGAGTGACAGATAGTGAGTGACAGAGAGAGTGAGTGAGTGAGTGAGTGACAGAGTGAGTGATAGATATATGTGAGTGAGTGAGTGTGTGAGTGACAGAGTGAGTGAGTGAGTGACAGAGTGATTGACAGAGTGAGTGACAGAGTGAGTGAGTGACAGAGTGAATGAGTGACAGAGTGAGTGACAGAGTGAATGAGTGACAGAGTGAATGAGTGACAGAGTGAATGAGTGACAGAGTGAATGAGTGACAGAGTGAATGAAAGAGTGAGTGTGTGAGTGAGTGACAGAGTGAGTGAGTGACAGAGTGAGTGTGAGTGAGTGAGTGTGTGTGAGTGTGTGTGAGTGAGTGACAGAGTGAGTGAGTGAGAGAGTGAGTGAGTGACAGAGTGATGTGAGTGAGTGAGTGAGTGATGTGAGTGACAGAGTGAATGAGTGACAGAGTGAATGAGTGACAGAGTGAATGAGTGACAGAGTGAATGAGTGACAGAGTGAGTGAGTGAGTGAGTGAGTGAGAATGAGTGACAGAGTGAATTAGTGACAGAGTGAATAAGTGACAGAGTGAATGAAAGAGTGAGTGTGTGAGTGAGTGAGTGACAGAGTGAGTGTGTGTGAGTGTGTGTGTGAGTGAGTGAGTGACAGAGTGAGTGAGTGAGAGAGTGAGTGAGTGAGAGAGTGAGTGAGTGAGTGAGTGAGTGAGTGAGTGAGTGAGTGAGTGAGTGAGTGTGAGTGAGTGAGTGTGTGTGAGTGAGTGTGTGAGTGAGTGACAGAGTGAGTGGGTGAGTGACAGATTGAGTGAGTGACAGAGTGAGTGAGTGAGTGAGTACCTGAACCTCTCCTCCTGCAGCGCCTGCATCATCAGTGTACACTCCTTCAGAAACCCGCTCTTCAGCTTCTCCAGGGTCTCCTCCAGCCGAGCCTGAGAGTCCTGCAGCTCCTGCACCTCCTGCAGAAACACGTCCCAGCCGCGGCCCCTCTCCAGTGTGTTCCCTCTGGAGCTCGGAGGACCTCCAGGAGCTCCCGTCACACTCGATGCCGCGCTCGAACAGTCCTCGTCACTCCCGAATTTCTGCAGGAGTCCAGCCGCGGATTCCGGAGAGCGTTCGTGTTCGTTCACGCTGTCCTCGAGGACACTGATGTTATCAGCACTCCCAAACCGGTTGCGGATCAGTGACGCGATCTCGCGGGGTTTGGAGGCCACGGCTCCGGCGGCGGAGTGTGTGGCGTGGGAGAAACTGGACAGGCCTCCCTTCACGCTGTCGACCACTCCCTCGCTGAGGCCTGTGATGACCCGGGCGCCCACGTCCCGCAGGCCCTGCTGCATGTCCCGCAGGACATCTTTGGGCTGCCTCTGCACGCCGCTGTGCTCCGCCTCGCGCAGGCGCCGGTGGTAATGCTCGAGCTTACGCTGAAGCTGAGCGATGCTCGCCGCAGACTTCTGGTTCTTCTTCTCAAACACCTGAGGAGGCGTTGTGTGGAAAAGCAAGACAGGGAGAAGAATAAAAACAAAGAAAATGATGAGGATTAAAAGATAGAGGGAGAGTGAGGGACCCAATCACACTATATACATGTGAAACTCGAAAAATTTGAATATCGTGCAAAAGTTAATGTATTTTAGTAATTCAAATTAAAAGGTGAAACTAATATACACTCACCTAAAGGATTATTAGGAACACCATACTAATACTGTGTTTGACCCCCTTTTGCCTTCAGAACTGCCTTAATTCTACGTGGCATTGATTCAACAAAGTGCTGAAAGCATTCTTTAGAAATGTTGGCCCATATTGATAGGATAGCATCTTGCAGTTGATGGAGATTTGTGGGATGCACATCCAGGGCACGAAGCTCCCGTTCCACCACATCCCAAAGATGCTCTATTGGGTTGAGATCTGGTGACTGTGGGGGACATTTTAGTACAGTGTCTCATTGTCATGTTCAAGAAACCAATGTGAAATGATTCGAGCTTTGTGACATGGTGCTTTATCCTGCTGGAAGTAGCCATCAGAGGATGGGTACATGGTGGTCATAAAGGGATGGACATGGTCAGAAACAATGCTCAGGTTGGCCGTGGCATTTAAACGATGCCCAATTGGCACTAAGGGGCCTAAAGTGTGCCAAGAAAACATCCCCCACACCATTACACCACCACCACCAGCCTGCACAGTGGTAACAAGGCATGATGGATCCATGTTCTCATTCTGTTTACGCCAAATTCTGACTCTACCATCTGAATGTCTCAACAGAAATCGAGACTCATCAGACCAGGCAACATTTTTCCAGTCTTCAACTGTCCAATTTTGGTGAGCTCTTGCAAATTGTAGCCTCTTTTTCCTATTTGTAGTGGAGATGAGTGGTACCCGGTGGGGTCTTCTGCTGTTGTAACCCATCCGCCTCAAGGTTGTGCGTGTTGTGGCTTCACAAATGCTTTGCTGCATACCTCGGTTGTAACAAGTGGTTATTTCAGTCAAAGTTGCTCTTCTATCAGCTTGAATCAGTCGGCCCATTCTCCTCTGACCTCTAGCATCAACAAGGCATTTTCGCCCACAGGACTGCCGCATACTGGATGTTTTTCCCTTTTCACACCATTCTTTGTAAACCCTAGAAATGGTTGCATGAAAATCCCAGTAACTGAGCAGATTGTGAAATACTCAGACCGGCCCGAATGGAACCAACAACCATGCCACGCTAAATTGCTTAAATCACCTTTCTTTCCCATTCTGACATTTAGTTTGGAGTTCAGGAGATTGTCTTGACCAGGAACACACCCCTAAATGCATTGAAGCAACTGCCATGTGATTGGTTGATTAGATAATTGCATTAATGAGAAACTGAACAGGTGTTCCTAATAATCCTTTAGGTGAGTGTATTTAGTATATATAACTATATACATATGCATGATTCTACTTTTCAGAGGGCCGACATTTCTGTATTTAAAATCCTTTTTTTTTATTGATTTAATATTCTAATTTTCTGAGATTGAGGTTTTCCTAAAGCTGTAAGCCATAATCATCAAAATTATAACTTTTGCATGATATTCAAATTTTTCGAGTTTCACCTGTATTTTTACTAGTGCTGTGCAACGATTAATCACATTAAATGCTGCGCAATGCTCGCGGCCGACTTCTGGTTATTCTCGAACACTTGAAGTGTCGTTGTTAAGTCAGGTCACCTTTATTTATATAGTGCTTTTTACAATACAGATTGTTTCAAAGCAGCTTTAAAGTGATAACAGGAAAGTAATACATCTAAGGCTACATTTATCCAGGTACATGAGGATTAAAAGATTGCAGGGTATATGCAGGAATCTTGAAGTTAATTTTAATACCTTTTCAAGACTTTTTAAAGACCTTCTCAATATTTTTTAATACCTCACCGCCACTTCAAGCTGTAACCATTTACATCAGTGATACTTTTAACTTAACAGTTTTAGTTTGTGATAAAGTCTATAGACCACTCTGATACAAAAAAAATCAAATAGGCTGAGATAGTAAATCACCAACCTTCTCTTAAAACATTTCGGTGCGTTGTAATACACGTGATTTTTTTTTTCCCGCCCTGGGAAAATCCCGCCCTGCAACCAATTTCATTGGTTTAGGTTACAGTGACAGGTAGGTATAGGGATCAGTGTTTGGTCTAGGCAATCAGTACAGTGATTGACATGACAGAGAGGCAATTTACGAACGCACCCAAAATAGCCTAGTTTATGTACCCGTTCGTTTTTTTAATAAAAATGACTAAATAATTCACACACTTTTACGATGTTTTTGGGACTCAAACTGTTGGACAGCTAATTCAGAAAAAAATACTATCAAAATTTAAGACTTTATAAACTCGTGATAAGACTTTTTAATACTTTTTAAGGGTCTTAATTTTCCCAAAATTGATTTATCACCTTTTAATACTTTTCAAGACCCCGCGATACCCTGGATTGAGGGAGAGTGAGGGACCCCGTCACACTGAGGCCCTGTCTCAAATGGCACGCTTCATATGCACTTTCAGTCTTGTGGACTTATAATGGCTGCTGTGTGCACACGTCAGTTAAGTGCATGAGACCGTAGGGTGTCCCATTTGTCATTTTAGGTCTCAGAAGGGTGCTCGCGAATGCCCCCTTTGCAGTCAATATGCCCTTGATGCGCACTTTTGCCCTCTTAGGGTGCCATTTGGGACAGGGCCTGAGAGCAACATTTTCTACCTGAAAAACAGTCTAACCAGTGTCTGAAAGTAACAGTCGCCAAACGGCAAATGTGATTAATAATCGGTGTTGGCGAGTATATGAAGCAGTGTCAATTGCCATGTTTTTATGAATTAAAGTAATGCAATGTTGTAAGAACACGAACAAACGTGGATGACCCTCGGGATGCTCGTCACGAAAGTTTAAGCCTTGCCAATTAAAATATATTCAAGCACAAGAAGAGGCAAATCATCCCTTACGCACCGTGTGGGAAGTTTTCTGTGGTCAAAACCCCCCAAAAAAGCTCTCTTTTACGTCTTCTTGCACTTGAAAATGCCCGTAATGGCGAGTATCCTCATAAACATAGCAAGTTATGTCTTAAAGGTGGGGTATGTGATTCTGTTTTCTGTCCATTTTTTCAAAATAACTTGAAATCCTATTCCTAACCCACTTACAGCCACTGAGTTAGAAGCACTGAAATGAAAATTAAGCAATTAATTAGTTTTTCGAGTTAGTCCTGCACGTTCCACAGATGATTACATCTGTGGAACGGGCAGGACTCGAAAAACTCCAGCCAATCATTTCCAAGACACTAGAATCATTGGACAGTAAGTTCGTCAATCAAATTGCTGAACCACACCCCCCTCCCCCCAGCACGCGTGACCCCCGTCGTGCGCATACTCAAAGCTCGTGACGCATGCGCATCTCGTCAGTAAAGCCGGTTCCATGATTAGTAGTAAATCATCATTACAATCTCTCGCGCATTTGAGTTTTCGCTCGTGCATGATTGCGCGTCCATGTTCTTTGAATGGGCGGAGTCAGAGCCAGTGTTGGAGGAAAGAAGGAAGGACCATTTGATTGTGTATTTTCAAAATCTGCTGGTCGTTTTCCAAATCCTATACCCCACCTTTAAGTGAACATAAACAGTTAAAGGGTTAGTTCACCCCAAAATGAAAATTAAGTCATTAATTACTCACCCCCATGCTGTACCAACCCCGTAAGACCTTCGTTCATCTTCGGAACACAAATGAAGATTTTTTTGATTAAATCTGAGAGGTACATCACTGCTACATAGGCTGCCAGGGAATGAAACTTGACGGCCCCGAAAAGTTATTAAAGAAATCGTTAAAAGAGTCCAACTGACTACAGTGGCTCAATCTTAAGTTTGTCGAGCTACGAGAATACTTTTTGAGCGCAAAAAACAAACAAAAATAGCGACTCTATTCAAGTATTCTCTTTGGGCCTGGAGATTTCACGCATTGTTATTGCGCAACGCTTCTGGTTGAACGTCACACGCATCACACACATGACCAGCGTCAGCCAATAGTGAGCCTACGTGTGACGTACAACACAGAAGTGCTGCGCTGTTACACTACGCCAACAGCTTAGGAGAATGACACGGAAGAGAAGAGATGGTAGAATAAAGTCGTTATTTTAGTTTTTTTTTCGCACAAAAAGTATTCTCGTCGCTTGATAAACTTATAGTGGAGCCACTGTAGGCACATTCAATATTTAAACATTTTCTTTAATGACTTTCTGGGCCGTCAAGTTTCATTTCCTTAGGCAGCCTATGTAGCAGTGATGTACCTCTCAGATTTAATCAAAAATATCTTCATTTGTGTTCTGAAGATGAACGAAGGTCTTACGGGGTTGGTACAGCATGAGGGTGAGTAATTAATGACTTAATTTTCATTTTTGGGTGAACTAACCCTTTAAGAAAGAAAACGCATGTGTAACGGTATATTGGACCTGTGCATTAGCTCTTAAAGTGACAGAAGCCTAATAAACCTGCTGTTGTCGGTGTCCTTAATGTTAATCAAACAACCAAAGACAGAAAAAAAATCCCTCACTGCCCTTTACTGAGTAACTTTCATAACTTTAATAAGGATTAATGTTTAATGTACGTTGAAAGCTGTGCAGTGTTATTTTACATTTGATTACTATGATTAAGTAGTTTCTATACCTAAAAATTGTGAATTTTCACTGGTAAAATGTTGGTGTCATAACTTTCTGCTTTTCAAAAACAGTTTCATGGCTGGTAAAAAAAAAATATATATTTAAGGCCGATAAATTTGATTAAGTCACCAGCCACTGTCAGGTGTGGCAAAAACTTTATTTTAGACCCCGAGTCAAACTGTATCAGGCGTCTGCAAGAAATAGCCAACACTCACTGAAAACAAATGACCACAAATGCACAAAGTATACTTTGGTTTTCTACGCATGCACTGGTAACGTGAATTTCGTCATCAGCACAATACATGTGAAGCCTGATTTCTCTAACCATATGCACTCTGTAGATCTGTACTAATCTGTGCAGTTTCCAAGAAACACAGCAGTAATGACTTTATGAACTTCTTCACTTATAAGATCGATAATATCAGGGACAAAATTATAACTATGCAACCATCTACTACAGTATCGCATCAGGGGGTGCAGTGTAGTCTCTGTGAGGAACATTTTGATTCATTTGTTGCTATAGGAGAGGAAGAATTTTGCAAACTCGTTAATTCATCTAAATCGACAACTTGTATGTTAGACCCTATACCGTATGTATGTTATACCCTAAACTATTGAAAGAGATGCTTCCAGAGGTCATAGATCCTCTTCTAGATATCATTAATTCATCTTTGTCATTAGGATACGTACCAAAAACCTTTAAGTTGGCTATGATTAAACCGCTTGTTAAAAAAACGCAACTTGATCATACAGAATTAGTCAATTACAGGCCGATCTCGAATCTGCCTTTTCTGTCAAAGATACTAGAAAAAGCAGTATCCTCACAACTGTGTTCCTTTTTAGAAAGATATAATATCTGCGAGGATTTTCAGTCCGGATTTAGACTGTACCATAGTACTGAGACTGCTCTCATTAGAGTCACAAATGATTTGCTCCTATCAATCCGATCGTGGTTGTATCTCTCTATTAGTGTTACTCGATCTTAGTGCTGCATTTGATACTATCGACCACCACATTCTTTTGAATAGACTAGAAAACTATGTTGGCATTAGTGAATTGCACTACATGGTTAAATCATACTTATCTGACCGTTATCAGTTTGTAGCAGTAAATGAAGAGATGTCTTATCGATCACAAGTTCAGTATGGCGTACCACAAGGCTCAGTACTAGGACCGCTGCTGTTCACTCTGTACATGCTACCATTAGGAATATAATTAGGAAATATGGAATTAGCTTTCACTGTTATGCTGATGATACTCAGCTGTATATTTCTTCAAAACCTAACGAAACTTACCAATTCACAAAATTAACGGAATGCATAGCTGATATAAAAAATTGGATGACCAGTAATTTCCTACTACAAATTCTGAAAAAACAGATTCTAATCATTGGACAAAAAACTTCCTCACCTAATAACCTAGAATACGTCTAACACTTGATGGCTGCTCTGTTAAGTCTTCGACGTCAGTCAGGAACCTGGGTGTGCTCTTTGATACAATCTTTCATTGAAAATCACGTGTCTAGTACTGTAAAACCGCATTTTTCCATCTTAAAATATATCTAAATTACTCATATGCTCTCACTGACAAATGCGGAACAATTAGTTCATGCGTTCATGAGCTCAAGGCTAGATTATTGTAATGCTCTACTGGTGGTTGCCCTGCACGCTTAATAAACAAACTACAGCTAGTTCAAAACGCAGCCGCTAGAGTTCTTACCAGAACAAGGAAGTATGACCATATTAGCCCGGTTCTGTCAACACTGCATTGGCTGCCTATTAAACATCGTATAAATTTTAAAATATTGCTGATTACTTACAAAGCACTAAATGGTTTAGCTCCCCAGTACTTGAGCGAGCTCTTAACGCATTATAGTCCTTCACGTCTATTGCGATCTCAAAATTCTGGCCAGTTGATAATACCTAGAATATCAAAATCGACTGCTGGCGGTAGATCCTTTTCCTATTTAGCACCAAAACTTTGGAACAATCTTCCTAACACGGTCCGGGAAGCAGATACAGTCTGTCAGTTTAAATCTAGACTAAAAACACATCTCTTTGGCTTAGCATACACATAACACATTATAGATTTCTATAATTCAATGTTAGGCTGCATAGATTAGATCAGCCGGAACCGGGAACACTTCCCATAATTCCTGATGTACTTTGTACATCATAAGAAGAATGGCGTCTACGCTAATATTAGTCTCTCTGTTTATCCCGAGGTTTACCGCAGACCGCCGGATCCAGGGCATATCCAGATCTGATGAAGGACCATCACATGGACACGATGACACGCATTATCAGGGCTGTGAAGGCCCATGGACTCCTCACCACACTCATCTCCTCACCGGGCCGGATGACCCAACCCCTAACAAGATGAACTGGATAAATATCGTGAAAGTTCTGATCCCATCTGACTCCTGACATTATGCTGCCTAACTCATAATCATACACTGAATTTTTTTCTCCATTCTGTCCCTGATGGAGTTTTGGTTCCTTGCCACTGTTGCCTTCGCCTTTTGGCTTGCTTAGTTGGGGACATTTAATTTTGAATTGAACAATACTATTACAACATTGTTTTCCTGTTATCTCTGTAAAGCTGCTTTGAAACAATTTGTATTGTAAAAAGCGCTATATAAATAAAGGTGACTTGACTTGACACTAATTAGTTTGATCACAAAGTGGCGACACTGACCCGGCTGTTGTTTCACAGTCGACGAAGAAACGATTGAGACAACAATGCACTGGAGACGCACCAGCAGTAGACGAGCGCTTGCACAAGAGCATTAAGAGATGCACATAACTTTAGCTTAAACGAGTACAAAGACTATTTTATCAGTCCATAACTTAAGGAGAGAAATAGCACAGACACCTGACCAGGATTCATCTTTCTGGAGCGATTGTGTCGAATCAAATGGATTCAACTTTGACAGGCTATGCAATATACACCATATAGAATATATACCAATATCCAAAATGTAAACATTTTAAAACATTGTTTTATATTATAGTAATGAGAATGAAAAGCTATTGCATTATGGTGATGAAAATTTGAGCGACTGATCTTTTTTGTGACGTACATCCGTGTAAAAAATTAGGAAAAAAGGGGAAAAAAAAGTAGGGCGGGACTTGATTCTGTGCATCAGTTTTTGATTGGATGCTGAGATGTGGGCGTGGCACTCAAAATTGTATGCAGATGAGCGTGAGCTTGCAGGGGCGGGGCTTATACTGACTAAATCACTTTGGTCCTCGTTTCTATGGAAATATGAAGGTATGATATTCTGATTTAACATTACCAAGTCAAAACATTTAAAAAAGATTAAATGTAGATTATGTACAGATTATTGTTCACAATAATAAAAAAAAGGTACTAATAATTTTTTTTATTAAAATATTAAAAAATAAAAAAATATTTTCATCAATCATTTATTTCTAGAGCATGTTTAAAACACAACCAAAGTGCTTTACAAAAAATAAAAGAAACATAATAAATACGAATAATATACACTACCGTTTGGGGTCAATACGATTTTTTTTTTTTCAAGAAATTAATACTTTTCCTCAGAAAGGACGCATTAAATTGATCAAAAGTGACAGTAAAGACATTTATAATAATAAAAAATATTTCTTTTTTAATTAAATGCTTTTCTCTTGAACTTTCAAAGAATCCTGAAAAAATTAATCACGGTTTGCACAAAAATATGAAGCAGCAAAACTGTTTTCAACACTGATAATAATCATAAATATTTCTTGATCATCAGATCATCATATTATAGTGATTTCTGAAGGATCATGTGACACTGAAGACTGGAGGAATGATGATCAATTCAGCTTTGATCACAGGAATAAATTACACTTTACTATATATTCACATAGAAAACAGCTGATTTACATTGCAATAATATTTCACAATATTACTGGGTTTGTTTTGTATTTTTAATCAAATAAATGCAGCCTTGGTGAGCAGAAGAGACTTCTTTTAAAAACATTAAAAATCCAACACTTTTGAACAGCAGTATATATATATATACCAAACAAGAAAAAATAAGTAATAAGCAATCAATAGAATGAAAGAGAAATCCAGGATGACAAATAAGTCTTAAGATAAGATTTAAAATTTTAAGATTTAAAAAAGTTATTTTCATGCAATTTCTCGTTGCCTTCTGTTCATTTGGGAGAAAATGTGGACATTTTCCATACAGGTTTTAAAGACATAAAAAAGCAGTGTGACAACAGTGTGCAAGATGCAATGAAAGAGTGAGATGCTGAAGACCTGCTTGATGCGGGCGCTCTGCTGCTTGTCGTTGGCATTGCTGGCGAGTTTGAGGTACTCGGCCACGTTGTCGTCCCGGGCCGCCTGCTCGATGCGCAGCGTCTCTGTGAGCTTCAGGATCTTCTGCTGCAGCTGAGCGATGGCCTGGCGTGTGCGCTGCGGGTCCAGACCGCCATCCTCAGAGCCGTCGGCCCCGTACGACACCGCCTCCAGCCTCTCGATCTGCAGGAACACAAGAGGAACACAACGCGTGTCAGTTCTTGGAAAATGAGTCTCTGCGTGACTTTCTGCTGACACAATGAAGCAATCGCCCGCTTCTGCAATCGGCATGATGATGACCAGAGGCTATTCCAGGGCAATCGCTTTCTGTTTCAGACAAATGCTGCTCTTTTTAACTTTCGATTCACCAAATAATCCTGTTATTTAACAATGATAATGATAATAAATGTTTCTCGAGCATCAAATCATCATATTATAGTGATTTCTGATTTGATTGAAATTCAGCTTTGATCACAGAAATAAATTGGATTTTAAAATATATTCACAATATTACTGTTTTTGATGAATGAAGCCTTGGTGAGCAGAAGAGACTTCTTGTAAAACATTAAAAAAAAATCTTAATACTCATCTAACAAAGACATTGTTCAGCACAGGATGTGCAGGATGTGTCGACCTCATAGTTTGACAATCGCTTTAGACAAAATGAGCTGAATATTGAGGTCAGAAACACTCAAAAAGATCATATAGTCCAGATCTGTGTGTGTGTCTGACCTATATATATATATGAGAGAGAGAGAGAGAGAGAGAGAGAGAGAGAGAGAGAGAGAGAGAGAGAGAGGAGAGAGAGAGAGAGAGAGAGAGAGAGAGAGAGAGAGAGAGAGAGAGAGAGAGAGAGAGAGAGAGAGAGAGAGAGAGTAATAATGCCTCCTGTTAATCAACAGCAGAAATCCAGCGGTTTCAACTGGGTGTGTGAAAACATCTAAACCACATTTTGAATGTTCGTTAATTACTGATTTGACTCAAGTATTAAATATTTTGGTAACACTTTACAAAAAGGTTAACATTAGTTAATGTATTAATGAACTAACAATGATCAATACATTTGTTACACAATGTATTATTCTTTGTTAATGCTAGTTAAAAATAAAGCTGTTCATTGTTAGTTCACAGTGCATTAACTAAAGTTAACAAATACAACCTTTGATTTTGAAATTAATTAATCTTGAAACAAATTTGATCTAAGATTAATAAATGCTGAAGAAGTATTGTTCGTGTTAACTAAGGTAGTACACTAATGAACCTTATTGTAAAGGGTTACCTATATTTGATATTAACCACAGAAATGTAACTTTTTGTATTAAAGGTAAAGGTTATAAGCACTGAAATGCACATTTCAGCAACTCTGACATTACCGTACTCAAGAATATTAGTCAAGTTGACGTAAGGGGAAACAAAGACAACACAATACAAACAAACAACACACAACAGCACAGGTGCAGCATGACCAATCACTGACACACACTCATGACCTCACCACAACATCCTGAGCACTGTAAGATAAAGCTTCAAACTTCACATTCCCCGGCGGTGTAATGAGCGGCTCAGTGTGTATAGACAGTGAGATAGACTCTCGCTTATGAATATAAGTTAACATGTCTAAAGATGATCTTTGTGTGCTCTCACCTTCCCGTTGCTCGCGCGCAACAGCTGATCCCAGTGCATTCTCCGGCCGAGCTCGAGCGAAAACACCGCTTCATTTAAAGAGTCGAGTGAGTTCTGCGGGAAACACGCCGCTCCGCCGGTTCCTATCTCAGGAACTTCCCAAACTGGTTTTGAAGTGTCACTGGCAGCCGAACTGGCGGATTAAGCTCCTCCCACCGCCTCGAACCAGCGTGGAGCTTAAACATGACATCATCCCTATAGCACTCGCGAACGAATCGTTCTCAGAATCGATTCTCTTTAGTGAATCGTTTGAATCCTGCCGAATTGATTCTTGAATTCAAATTGAACATGTTTTGTGCAGGTTTCTGAATATGTATTTTAATGTATTCTTAGACTAGCCTATTTCTGTTATTATTACTGTTGTGATATCGAATAACTGTACACGGATCCATTTTTTCAATGTGAACAACTGAAGAAATTTAACGATTCATTTAGAACTATCACTAAGTTTTACTTACCATCTTATTTTTTGTAGATTAAAGTGTTTTGTATGACTCTTTTTTACTTCAAATCTTTTTACAGATTCCTGAAAGAAATTCGGTCAAACTATCAATGAGGTTTAATCTACTTTCCTCTGTTTGTCAACCTTTTCCATTTTATTTATAAAATGAAACTTTTATAATGCATACATAAGGCTTTAAAGGTGCTATGTGGAACTTTTCTACTAAAATGAATCCTTTTTTTATTGCCTGTGTGTGAAGGGGTTGTAATCACACATCACAATGATCCACTTGTCGAGTTTTGCTATTACCTCTGAAGGCCAATATTCATATTTTTATGTGAAGTCTCCGGGTCGGATTTACCGCGAAATCCAACGGATGTGACGTGCATGCGCGCTCCCGACCCTCTGCCACCACTGATACAGTCTATTGTAGACGGTCAGGGAGTTACGTCCGGTTAAAGGCGCACGTTTTTCGGCTTATATCTCGGTCAATCTTTGATCAATATTCCCAAGACTCTAATCGTTCGTAGTGCTGGACGGGGCCTTTCGAACGAGCCCACCCCCGAGGTCCAACTCGCCCGGCTCCCCGAGTTATAGCCGTTCGAAATCGGGGGTCCCAGCGAACGGCGATCCGGTATGGGGCATCCCCGAGCCCCCCCCCCCACTCTAGCGTTCGGGCATCCCCCGAATTTGAGCTCTCTGGGTCTTTGCGTTACGGAGATACGAGCGATTTCTTCTGAGATCGTGACGTCACCGGCGTCCGCGATGTCGCAGCGCGCCCGATGGGTTTCTGCTAATATCTCCGCGAAAACACCACCAAAAACTATGGAACTTATATGGTTCTTTTCAGCTCGACTAGATGGTCCCAACGAGCTCGGTGCTCACCGAATCCGCCTAGTATTCACCGAGATATTTGCGTAATAGACGGTATGGTCTATGAGTACGAGCACGAGCGCTCTTATAAAAATTGGTTGCAATCTGAAACATCACCACTAGAGGCCGCTAATTGTTACATAGAGCACCTTTAAGTAAAGTGTTACTAAATTAGGAAAATTGAACATTTTTAATTGACTGCAATTTCAACACTGTGCACGCCATTTAATGTGGGCCATTCTTATGTTTTTTATGTGATTATTACTGTTGCGATATCAAATAATTGTACATAGATTAATTTATTCAATGTGAACAACTGAACAAATTGAACGCATCATTCAGAAGAACTATCACTAAATTTTACTTCACAGATTCACTTCTCAAATCAAAATATGTGACAACAAAATTGGTGAAACTATAGATGAGGTTTACTTATAACACTTTACTTAAAGCACTTATATGTATAATGCATTATAAAGTTATTCATAATGTACAATGCAATGCATTATATCTTTTCACAAATAAGTGTAACCAAAGTTAAAATGGATTATAATATTTTCAGATTCTAAAATTGGTTGTTTGCCGTGTGTTTTAATGCATTAAAGGTGTTCAATGACTAGTATTATAATGTTTTATTACAAGTATTCACGAGACAATGCATTATAAGGTGCATTACAAGGCATAATGACTGCATTAAAAATACTTTTATAATGCATTATACATAAAGGCTTTAAGTAAAGAGTTACCTAAAAATAAAATATAGGAAACCTAAAATTAAAAAATTGACTGAAATTTCAACACTCAGTAACCGCTCGCCTTAAAGAGAACCAGATTAACAACATCTGGCCAAAAAAAAAGTGTAACAAGAAGTTAAAAAAGAAGTTATGAATGAAAAAGAACATTAAACTATTTTAACAATGTTTGGTTGTTGCTGTTGTTTTGTATCTGTGAATTAGCACCACATTATAAGAAGTTATAGGTTATAAGTTATAATAAAGCCATCAAAAATGAATCTAGTGCAGAGAAATTTTCAAAAAAAACAACAACAAAGTTGCATTGCATAAAGCTTGTTATATTGCCACAAGATGTATTATACTGAAGGAACCAGACAGCGACAGATTTCAACACTGTGTGTGTGTGTGTGTGTGTGTGTGTGTCTGTGTGTGTTGTGTGTGTGTGTGTCTGTGGGTGTGTGTTACGGTCTCTGGTAATCTGGATATATCTCTCCCGCTGGGCGGGGCGTCGAGGGATCACGTGACAACCACTGACCAGTTATACCAGTTCTAGAGCCATACAGCCCATTACAAGCACACAAACAAATTAAAGCATACAATTAGATTGGTCAAATTCATTAAAGTCATAATAGGCGGTATTATGTAAGGAGTCATTATGAGAAAACCCTGCAGGAAATAATACGATAATGTCTGGCTGACTGAACCTTATTCTGCTGAATACATGCACATTAAGTATTAATTCAACTATGGATTTGATCATTTTTATCATTCCTATTATGTGACAAAACACTTCTTTAGACTAGTGATAGAATTGTTTTGATTCTGAACAGACAACTAAAGCAAATAACCCCTAATTCACTTTTATGTTCTGAGAAATGTTCATTGCTGCAGTCTATTTAAAATGTTTAATTCATTTGAAATGTTAAATTCTGTTTGAATTAATGATTTAGTGACTCACTGATAAATACTTCATTACACTCTAAAAAACACTGGGTTAAAATCAACCCAATATGGGTTGTTTTCAACCCAAGGGATGGGTAAATATAGGACAAAACACATGTTGGGTTAATTTTACCCAGCAAAATGGGTTGTTTATTTAATCCAGCATAATCGGTTAATTTATACGGAATCGTATAGCAGTTAATTATCTCAGATTTACAAGATAATTTTTCATGGGAAAAAAGTTTTTGCTGTTTCTCTGAATTAACGAGTTAATTATTCAGAATTACGAGATAATTTTTCATGGAAAAAGGTTTTTGCTCTGTTTTTCTGAATTAATGACTATAATAAAATGACTATAATAATTATATCAAAATTATTTATTCATAAACTCATTAATTCAGAAAAACAGAGTGAAATTTTTTTTTCAAGAAAAATGTATCTCATAATTCTGAGATAATTAACTTGTTAATTCAGAAAAACAGAGCAAAAACTTTTTTTCATGAAAAATTCTCTCGTTAATTCAGAAAAAGTCGATTTTTTTTTCTCAAGTGAATGCAATACGCTTCCGTAGATTTAACCCAGCATAGTTGATTGATTTTTACTATAGTATATTCTGTAATAAAAAAAAATGTATGTTGATTTGCATAAAATTAAACCATATACAGCACAATAACGAATTTTTAGATAAGATAAAATGTACATAAACCTGTATTTGATCAAAGACACACAACAAGATGGCGCTGAGATCTGCTCTCTCCTGAAGATGCTGCAAAAAGCCCGCGAGAAATAACTCAACCGTTGGGTTATTAAATCTGACCCAGGATCTGGGTAACACAAAAACTACCCAAACACTGAAAAACAACACAAAAATGACACAAAAGGCTCAACCCATGATTTGAGTAGAAAAAACCCAGGATTATTTTTAGAGTGTACCGGATATATCAATGGGGTTGTCCGAAATCGCACACTTCCCTATATAGTAGGCAGAAAACAGCATTTTAAGGCATCACACATGTTTAATAAAAAACTGATGCTAGATTGACATAAGCCTCATTTATAATGGATGCAGTAAAACTGAATGATGTGATGTGATCTAGAAAATGCTATTTTTAAATGCTGTATGTAAAAAAACATGCAAATAATCCCTATTCAGTAACCATGGAGCAGCATAAAAAATCCATTTATAAAAAGGTTTTCATAAAACAAAGTCAAGTGGTAATCCACTAATCACAAACATGTCATAGACAACGAGATTTTCAAAATGCATTAATTAAATTACACAATGGAGATATCAGATTACTTGTGCTTTTCTTTTCTTTTTTTTTTACATTTCTTTCTATCTGTACCTCTTGTTTCTTTATCTAGTTCATTATGCCAGTCTAAGCCCTTCATATTTACACAAAGGCCAGTTTGAGAAAGGTGGAAATCCTCTTTACTGTCGCTTTAAGGGAGACTGGTGCCACTAACAATGCCTTATTCATCATCAGTGGACAATTACATAACTGGACGTGTTACACTGTGTTCTCTCTCTCTCTCTCTCTCTCTCTCTCTCTCTCTCTCTCTCTCTCTCTCTCTCTCTCTCTCTCTCTCTCTCTCTCTCTCTCTCTCTCTCCACCACACACACACACACACACACACACACACACACACACACACACACACACACACACACACACACACACACACACACACACCACACACACACACACAACTTTCAAACTACTGCCCTTTATGTCATTATTGCCATGTGTTGCCATTGCTAATATTATTGTTACTGTTGTGAAACTGAATAAATTCCTGGTTATCTTGGGTCAGAAACTACAAGAGAACAGCACTTGTGAAAGTCTCTTTAATAAGATTCACATCAATGTGTCTGATATTCTTGCAAATTTTGTAATAGTTTACTCACTGGTATTACAGTACGAAGTGGAAATGTACAGCAAATTGAATCACATTTTTAAATCTGTGATTATGAATGAGATTTGTGAGTCACAACAGAGGGAAGATATCCAGTAAATAATGGATTAAATGATGGTCTATTTTTCACAAAACTATCGTATGACCTCAGAAGACAGCAGAAGTCATACAGAGTGATAGTCATCACTCACTTTCATAGAAAAGAGCAAATTGAGCATAGTTTATGAGAACCATTCCCAGCTCACAAAAATGTGTTGTAAGCAATAACAATAAGGTACGAGAAAATATGTAAAATCACAAAAAAATCACTCTTTCCTTCCGCTGGAAAAAAAAGTCCCTGACCGTGAACAGCAACAGAAGTTTCATTATTTCTCCATTAGAAGACTGTCTTTATGAGCGAGTCAGTCAGAGAAGACTTTTATATTGAAAGGACTGGAAATTGTTTTGATAAGCAAGACACAAATGAAGAAATGACTAGCGTGTGTGTTTTATCTATGCGTGCGTGCGTGCGTGTGTGTGTGTGTGTGTGTGTCAGAGAACGGAAAACCCCTTAACTGTTAAGGACAAGATATAGCAGCGGACATTGAAACGGATTCTTTATTATGAATATAGGACTGACCTGAAGGAAAATGTAATATAGGTACACTCACTCGATCATATTTTTTAATTACAAGCATGTCATGTCATAATTAATATGCTTGTAGGCCTATCATATTTGCTATCGATTTTTTTTTATCGTAAAAAATAGAAGATGGTAAAATAAACGTTATCTCTAATCATTTTGGATAGCTGTATGCCATGCTGCTATCTAAGCTAACTAAAAAAACAAAAAACGAGAAATATTAATTTCACAATCTGTTGCTTCGATTATTGTTAAAAGTATATAGTAGTATATTAAACTTATAAGTTAAAATACTTTATTGCTCATTATAACGTAGTTCAAATGACTTAATAAAGTGATATTTGATTTGTAACCAGGCACTGACTAAAGCGATTTCCCATAAAACGTTTTAGCGAATCAGCGCGCAGTATTCAGGTCAGGTGACACGGCTGCTAGTCACTTTGAAAAGACGCGCTAGCTGAGACGAGTTTCGTCAAACCTCAGCTGACATAGGCCCTGTCCCAAATGGCACACTCCGGACTTGTGGACTTCCTCAGAGTCCACACTTTGGTGACGTCATGTAGTGCAGACCTATAGGGCCCTTGGCGCGAGTCCGCAAGGGCGCATTGAGAGGTATTTTTGGGACAGACTCGATTGTCACGCCGGAAACAGGAAGACGGTCTGGTGGTTGTTATCATAGACAGTAAAAGAAAGGTTGTTATAATATGGACAGGAGCTACAGGTTCGGGGAAATATGCTGCCTATTATTGTTGTATTTACATATGACTCAGTAAAGCCCTGACATTCAGTTCTATTTATTTAATGAATCATAATGTGATCGTATTATTCAGCTCGCTATTATTAGCCTATATTTGAGACATCAACCACTGGTCAATGATCAAATTTTTTTTTTAAACTTGTCATAAAAACCGTAATGATAATTACACTTAAATATTTTCTTCTCAGCCATGTTAACAATTGTCCGTGAGTGAAATATCCTCCCATCTGTTGTCTGATTGGCCTTTCGCAAGGATTCCTGGGTAGTTAAAGTGCGTGGAGCCTGCTTCTATGCAGGCTTCGCGGAAGACCGCTTCAAGGGTACAAAGGAGGCGCTGCTGAGCACACTTCAGTGTGTTAACATGACGAATGGGACGGCCTACGGACTCGTAGACTCGGCGAGCACGCGCAATTTAAGTCCACGAGACCGCAAGTCTACATGAAGTGCACCATTTGGGACAGGGCCTAAAAGTGATCGAGGATGGATAATGTCGATGATCTTGTGATATCTTCTTCGGGGCTTAAAAGGAAAATAAAAACTGAAACTTTTCCTCGGATCCTTGCTCAGTGGCGAGGGAAAAGCTCCATGTCTTGCGTAACGTAATCACAATAATAAAGCTTGTCAGGCCTCTATTTGCTGAGGAGATTAACGTTACAAAGGAGTCTTTTATTATTTATCATAGCAATTACTTGGTTTTGTTTAACTCTAAAACATGAAATGTGGAGTTATCGGCTTTTGCCCAAAAACGACTGTTGGGAGTTAACTGCTTTTGCTAAAAATCAATCTTTTAATAGGCCTATACATTATAAAAACATAGTTAAAATGAACTTTATTTTGTCAGTTACCTGTATTTTTTTGAGTTATTATTACTTAATCAAAACAACCCAAATAAAGTTTGATTGATATTAAATGCACAAGCATGATTTATGAAAACTAGCATAAATGGAGAAGTTATCTATTATAAAGGGCAGATAACTTTGAAATAACGTTTTATTAATGTTACCGGAGGAACTTTTGTTCATAACTTTGAGAGAACCTTAAGAGAACGTTCCCTGTTAACTGGGTTCTTCCAGAAGAAAGAAAATCATAGATTTGGAACGGCTTTTTGGGTGAAAACATTTCAATATGAAAACCAATAAATCGATCAACTGCAGTTTGCTTAAATACAGGCATACTTCATAAGAGTATTGATGCACATTTCAATATTCAATATTTCAAAGTTTTGTGCAAACAAGCTGGACTCACGGTGTTGGTCGGGGAGGTGGACGGCGAGGAGTCCGGCGTTATCAGGTTGAGGATGACGTCCATTGGAGAAATCATTGAGCCGGTTTAACAAGACTTCACTTGGGTCAAGGCTTGGGTTTGAGCGTCAGGAGTATCTCTGCTATTCCATTACAACATGCAGAGAAGCTTAAACAAGAGAAAATGATATCTAGTCCATGAGAGAGAGACGTTTTAAAACTGAGATAGAATAGAATAATTCAGGCCTGGACTCTTCCACTGAAATATCAATGGAAACACTGCATTTGAGAAAGCAAGCGTTCTGAATTCATGCCGGGAATCTTGCGGAAAGAAAAACCCAAAAGCTCAGCGTGAAGGTTTAGTGTGCGAGAGAGAGCCAGAGCCCATGAGAAGGGTTTTGTCTCGGCTGGAATCTCTTGGCCAACAAAACAGTGTTGGACAACTAATGAGCGAATTCATTCACGGGTTTCAAGAGCTTAGCCAATGAGTTATGTTGACCTACCAACCTCAACCAATCACAGACACCGATCATAACCGTCCACTGTGTCCAGGCTAATGACTGGATTTGCTTTCTGTTACAAAACAATACATACAAAACACTGTATTTCCACACAACGGCTGTGTGTGTGTGTGTGTGTGTGTGTGTGTGTGTGTGTGTGTGTGTGTGTGTGTGTGTGTGTGTGTGTGTGTGTGTGTGTGTGTGTGTGTGTGTAATGGGGTGCGTAAGAGGGCGAGGACGAGAAACTGCCAAAACTCTTCTGAATGGAGAGAGAGAGAGAGAGAGAGAGAGAGAGGGGGGAGGAGAGAGAGAGAGAGAGAGGAGAGAGAGAGAGAGAGAGAGAGAGAGAGAAGAGAGAGAGAGGGAGAGAGAGAGAGAGAGGGAGAGAGGAGAGAGAGGGAGAGAGAGAGAGAGAGAGAGAGAGGAGAGAGAGAGAGAGAGAGAGAGAGAGAGAGAGAGAGGGAGAGAGAGAGAGAGAGAGAGAGAGAGGGAGAGAGAGAGAGAGAGAGAGAGAGAGAGAGAGGAGGGGGAGAGAGAGAGAGAGAAGAGAGAGAGAGAGAGAGAGAGAGAAGAGAGAGAGGATGTACTGAATCTGTGGTTTAGGTGAGGAAAGGCTTATATAACTCTAGGCCTCATTCAGACTCTTTATGCTGAAGTGTTTTGCTAAATTAGGGCTGTCGCGGTGAAGGAATTTCTCTTGCAGTAATTTTGGGTGGCTCAATAGTGCGATATGTGGTATTATCATTGATTGATTTATTTGTTGCTATATTAATAAGTCTTATGATGTGGTCAGCATGCAAAAAAACAAGGACATTTTAAGTAACCAATGTAACCGAAGCGAGGCAGCGTCTCTGCGCATTGAAAGGCTGTCACTCAGCGCATCGCTACGGCAACGGACTGTCTTTGAATTAGTCATTAAACCGTTCATTCAACGAACACTTTCAAAAACGCTGATTCATTAAAAGATAGATGTAATGAAACAAGGTGTTAATTATTTTTACCTTTGAGCTCCACTTTTCAAGGCTTAGCTGACGCATGCGTTTCATGTTTAACGCTGAAGCTGATGCTTCGCTAATAGAGACCAATGGCATTGATTCAATGCGTGACTCGCTGACGCCATTCATGGTAAATACCCTTAGCCTAGAAATCTAGACGCACCCTAGCGGCAGCAACATGTATTTTGCAGCCAGTGTAGTCTAGCAACTCTCCATTGGCTTTCAAGCTGGGAAAAAACAAACTCTAGTCAGGCCAATCACATCGTGTGTAGAGTTGGTGGGCGGGGCTTAACATAATGACGGCAGAGATGTGACGGTTCCGTGTGAATTCCTGCTACTGGAAAACACAGAAGAGGGCGGCTGAATCGGCTTTGGCCGCGACTCTGGAGGACTTGAGTTCAGCTTTCTTTGAGGAAAGAACAAAGAACGTCACTGAAGTCATTCTTAAAAAAGGAAGATGTGTTCGGAGTTTTGCCGACGGGATACGAGTTTAAAATATGAACTAGCTCAACTAGCTGGGAAACGCATGGGACTCACTCAGACACAAGCACTCGTTGCTCTGGTTGGGTTAGCGCTGTCCTATTGTGTGCAGAGAATTTGAAAGACAGCCGTTTATCCGGCCCTCGGATTGAGTCCTGCCAATGGTGAGTTCCCAGACCAACATCTTGATGTAGGTCTGGCTTCCCAGAATAAAATACCCTTAAACGTTAAAAGGGTGATACAACAAATATTTTGCTTTCCTTGGACACGGCAACCTTTTCACGAATATATATGAACTCAAAGACAGACGCATGTCATCGCACGCGCTCAGTCGATCTCTCATTCACTGTTTAGGAGGCTTAAGTGCAAATCCACAAAGCCTCTGTACAAATCACAAACTTGTTATCATTATTAAAGGCGCTCTAAGTGATGTCACGCGTTTTTTAGGCCAAAACATTTTTTGTCACATACAGCAAACATCTCCTCACTATCCGCTAGCTGCCTGTCCCCTGAAGACACTGTAAAAAGACACGGTTTCCAGACTCCACAAACAAACTGGGCTAACCCGCGCCACGAAACATAAACTGTTCCAGCCAATAAGCACTAATCACTCCGCCCAAGTAGTGCTTCGCCTTCTGAGAATATAGTTCCCAGTGTGTATACAGTTAAAAGATGGCTGTGTCTCATATATGACCTTGTTATTTGTACACACTGTGACTATACAAATCACAACATGTAAATAGGAAAATGTTGGCGTAACTTTTGGCGCTTTTCCACTGCATGGTACGGTACGGTTCGGTTCGGTACGGCTCACTTGTGGTGCTTTTCCACTGCATGGTACGGTACGGTACGGTGCGCTTCGGCGCGCTTTAAATGGTACCTGATCTGTTGAGGTTCCAAGCGTACCGTACCGGTACTAAAATGTGACGTGAAACACTGCAGATCACTGATTGGTCAGACAGACAGAATCGTCACTACAGCGTCATTGGATTTGCGACACGAGACACTAAACCCGCTATACAGAGTCATATAACCAGTAGACAACAGCCAACACGGTAGCACCTGTGTTTTACTTACTTGAAAAAAAAAGAAGAGATCAACACTTTAAAAAGGAAATGGCTGAATCGTGGTCGAGGTGCAGACGTTCCTCTCGTTGGTTGCCTAGGAGCGGGTCCAGCGAGAGCTGGATGGGGCAAAACAGAATGAAAAAGTGTTCCAAGAAGTAGCAGCTAGCTCAGCTAGCCGCACACGGCTATCACCGGACCTACAAACAGTGTAACGATCAGTCCCAACCCACTTTGAATGGGTACTAACTGCAGTGGAAAAGCAACCGAGCGCGACCGTTCCGCGCCGAATCGAACCGTACCGAACCGAACCGAGCGTACCATGCAGTGGAAAAGCGCCATTTGTGACTTATTGGGAGCAGTATGCTAGCTGAAGCCATTTACATCCAGTCTTTGTGCTAAGCTAAGCTAGCGGTGAGTGCGTCAGACAGAGTTACGCTCTTAATTAGAGTAATTAATTTTCTGCATATATATATATATATATTATATATATATATATATATATATATATATATATTATTTGTGTACAAAAAAACTATTAACATTATAAGTGAACCTCAAGGAACATTATAATTTTTTTCAAATCCATGACATGACCACTTTAACACAATGAATACAAATGTTTCAAGCAACTGACTTAGAGATACATCCCTTCTCTTTTAATATGTTCTGACTGACAATAAGTGTACACACACACACACCACACACACACACACACACACACACACACACACACACACACACACACACACACACACACACACACACCACACACACACACACACACACACACACACACACACACACACACACACACACACACATACACACACCACATTCCATAAACATTTCCCTCATTAACAAACAGATTGTATTATTCATGTAACAGGTGATGTCATGAGCTGCGGGTATTTACATTTCTTCTCACTTGCAGAACCAGTTCATTCTGAACAACTTTAGACACACACACACACACACACACACACACACACACACACACACACACACACACACACACACACACACACACACACACACACACACACACACACACACACACACACACACACACCACACACACACACACACACACACACAGTTTTAATAAAACACTGTTTAGAGATTTTGATTACAGGGAAATCTGGACAGACTGAAGATGAAGACAGGCCAGAAAGATCCAGAATGAGTGTGTTCTCTGTGGTGTGTGTCTCTGTACAGGTTATCAGAGTGCATTCTTACGTAACACACTCTTTGTTTGAGTCTTCATCCGAGATCGGACCAATTAATGACTCAAACATTATACTCACACACACACCACACACAACACAGAGTCATTAGATGAGATTCACTGTTATCTTCATCTAGATTTAGAGCAAACCAAAACAGTCTGGTGTGTTTCTGGATCTAGAGTTTGTTATGGAATATTCTGCGGTCACATCTCAGCGATTAGACTATTTTAAGCATAAACATGTAATGTTCTCAATGAAACAGAACATCCAGAGCTAAAATAAAACCCAGGTCATGCAAAGATCTGTAAAATAACATGCAACATTTCCTGGTTAGAGCCAAAACTGATACCAGGAACACACTGCATCTGTGGTAAGGAAATAAATAGGCCAAATAAAACCGTTCAGCCGATGAAAGAACGAGTCTGCAGGAATTTAGACACTCTAGGGTGTCATTGCAGTGCATAGGGGAATATCAAAATGTCAAACAAGCTTTTCTCAGAGCTAACACACACACACACACACACACACGCTCCCACACACACACGATCACTCGCTCACAAACACGCGCACACACCACACACACACACACACACACACGCTCCCACACACACACGATCACTCGCTCACAAACACACACACACACACACACACACACATCACTCTCACAAACACACACACACACACACACACACACACACACACACACACACACACACACACACACACACACACACACACACACACACACACACACACACTTTTTTGAGCATTCAGATTTCACAAAGGTGTCTAAAATAATTTAACATGCCAATTACACAACAGGTTGTTTTAATATAGGTTAGGTTAGCAGATCACATGAATATACACAATATTTATTTGAATATAAAGCTCAGGTAGGCTGCCATTCATAAACACATTCTGCTTTGGAGTCGTGGCACTGATATTACAGTTTTTTACAGTCGCTAGGACCCATTTTTCAATACTTAAGTCACTTTTTAAAACTCTTCACACAGTTATCCTAACCAACTTTCAGCTCGGCACAGCAGTTCATTTCACATTCAAAATGCACTAAAACTACCAAATCACTTCATACATATCTCAAATCAACACATTCTTCCAGAACACTAGCAAATGTTGACAGCTAACAAACACACTTTGTCACCCACAAAACAATAACATAAAAAACACTAACACAGGTAACTTTATACAATGTTTTCCTATGTAAATGCTTTCTTTCTTCTACCTCTCTCTGTTTAGAATTCACTGCAATACTAGAATGAATCAGACATCATGCAGTTATTATATTTTATGTTTTTGGAGTAATTCCAAAGTACAAAAAATTGCATACACAACATCCACCGATACAGTACAACAGGAATCAGCTGTGGTTGGTCCATTGTTTTTATGTCATTTACAGTTTTTTACAGTCGCTAGACACATTTCTCAATACTTAGGTCACTTTTTCAAAACTCTTCACACAGTGAGCACAACAGAAGTATATGTGGGCTAAACTGTGGATCATTTATCATTGCTTTGGCACAAATGCATTCAATGACTACATCTTTTAAATTACATTAATTCTTTTCTCACTTCGACACAACAACCGCCAGATCTCTGTGTACCTACAGGCCAATTTGCACATGCTTACACACTGTTTTCAAAACTATTAAACTTAAGTTCAAAACAATAACATAATACAAAACTGAATAAGAAAAGCATTTTTGCCACATTTCTACAGTAATATTGTAATGAAATATATTTAGAATCTAAACATTAAATGGTATAAAAACAATTGGACCAACCACAGCTGATTCCTATTGTATCTGTATTTGTGGATGGTGTGTATACAAATTTTTGTACTTTGGAATTACCCTAAAAACATAAAATATAATAACTGCATGATGTCTGATTCATTCTAGTATTGCAGTGAATTCTAAACAGTAGAGAGGTAGAAGAAAGAAAGCATTTACATAGGAAAACATTGTATAAAGTTACCTGTTGTTAGTGTTTTTTATGTTATTGTTTTGTGGGTGATAAAGTGTGTTTGTTAGCTGTCAACCTGTGCTAGTGTTATGAAGAATGTTTGATTGAGACATGTATGAAGTGATTTGGTAGTTTTAGTGCATTTTGAATGTAAAATGAACTGCTGTGCCGAGCTGAATTTGGTTAGGAGAACTGTGTGAAGAGTTTAGAAAAAGTGACTTAAGTATTGAAAAATGGTCCTAGCGACTGTAAAAAACTGTAATTTTAGATTCTAAATATATTCATTACAATATTACTGTAGAAATGTTGCAAAAATGCTGTCTTATTCAGTTTTGTAATCTTATTGTTTTGAAAATAAGTTTAACAGTTTGAAATCAGTGTGTAAGCATGTGCAAATTGGCCTGTAGGACACAGAGTTTTGGCGTTGTTGTGTCGAAGTGAGAAAAGAATTATGTAATTTGAAAGATGTAGTCATTGAATGCATTTTGTGCCAAAGCAATGATAAATGATCCACAGTTTAGCCCACATATACTTCTGTTGTGCTCACTGTGTGAAGAGTGAAGAAAAAGTGGCCTAAGTATTGAGAAATGTGTCCTAGCGACTGTAAAAAACGGTATTATGTGAAGATAATAACCAAACGCAGTACCGAACAAGCCCTAACCCTGGACACAACAGGACTATAGTGAACTCAGTGCTGTGTTTAAACACACTCCTCACGCACAGATGCGGACAAATAACACTATCATACTGACAAAAATAACACTATCATACTGACAAATAACACTATCATACTGAGAAATAACACTATCATACTGAGAAATAACACTATCATACAGTTTATGGACATTCACAGACTGTCAACTACACACACCAACCCGCTACATTCACAACTACACACACTCGCTAGAGGGCGATGCTATCACCAAAACAATCAACTACAGCAGCTCACACTACTAGCCATATTTAAGAATAAGAATTTATTATTTCATTTTAATTATTTAAATGTTAAGGCCCTTTCACACCAAAAGTGAAATGAATAAATTTCTATTTCCTGAATATGAATATGCATATTTACTCCTGTACAGTAGAGGGCGCTGATCAAACAAATCTGCTGTTCTGGTTAAAGAACAATAGGATACAGGAGAAGGAAGTAATCCATTACCACTGTCGTAAATAATTTAGCCTTACATATTTTTTGTGTGTGTGTTTTGTGTGTGTGAAAACATCCTCACATCCCAAAATAAGACAATCCTGAAGAAATGAAAGGAGTAAAAAACAGGAAACATGACTCAACTGGAACAACACACACACACACACACACACACACACACACACACACACACACACACACACACACACACACACACACACACACACAAAACACACTCTAAAATATGTAGGCTAAATTATTTACGACAGTGGTAATGGACAATTTGTGTTTCCAACCAGTAGGGCGACCGAAGAGGAAAAGCTTCATCGTGTTGCTTTAAGCCTATCGTCTGGTTCCACTGACTCCACTTTACTAGTAAATCTATAACCTGTGGGGAAAAGGGTGTTTTAAACCTTATTTTGGGGCAAAGTCATCAAACTTTTTCAGCGATTTTTATCATATTTTACTGCTGTTTCTATACATGCAGGTTTTATGTCCCGGTGACCAGTGAAACTGCAGTTCCGACTCTCTGCCCATTCATTTAGATAGGAGCCTGGTCTTGTTAGTCCCAAACAGCTGCCAAGATGGCGGCCAGGTGGCAGGACTTGCCCAAACGGACTTTGCCGAGGCTGAGCCGGAGGAATGAGAAAAGCCTGGTGAAGCCGGAAGGACGATGGCGAAGCCAAGATTTTTGACGTGTGTTTCTTTTTAAAGCGCATGTTAACTTATAAGCGACTCGCAGTGCTTTCAGATGGAGCAGCGTTTACTACTGATCACAGAGCCGTACGTCACTGACAAGCTGCACATAAAAAAATATCTCAGACTTTGCGATTTCATAATCGCAATAAGCCAAATCGGTTTAAGCGTGATTTTATGTTAATTGAGATTAATCATGCGGCCCTTCTTGATGTTAATCTATTCCTCAATGTTATTGGGTCTGGATTCTCCTCTCTCTCTCAGTTGGTGGAGGGGTTCACATTGGTGGGGACATTTAACTTTAAATTTAACAATACTATTATAACATTATTTTCCTGTTATCTCTGTAAAGCTGCTTTGAAACAATCTGTATTGTAAAAAGCACTATATAAATAAAGGACTTGACACTGATGTAATGCACGAGAGTGACCGAATATAAAAACCTCTTTTTAGATCAGAACATCCGCTAGATCCATTTACTCAGACAAAAGAAACATGAAACTAGCACAGAAAACTGAATAGGAAACAGTACAAATCAAAAAGATGATAACTTAAACAAAACTCTTTCTTGTCTTTCTTCTGTTTTAAAGTCCCCCTGTAGTCGATCATTTCATCCCTTAAAACTCATATTTGATCACCAAAATTACATATTTAAAAGTTTTTTTCTTCATGTCTTAAAATATCTTGAACGTAATTCGACACCCTTGCCTCATACTCAGTTCTATGAATATGCAAATGAGCCCCGCCTCCACTCACTCACTCACTCACTCAGAGATCCACTGGTTGACGATCACACGTTGATCTGATTGGTTACTGTAGTTTGTGACGTCAGAAACACCAGCGATTTCAGTGTTTTTGAGACTGTCTTTGGTTCACTGCAGTCAGAAAATACTCAGCAATGCTGTCGACTTATGAATTTACACATGATTTGTCTTAAAGCGTATTAAAAACACCACATAGACATCTAAACTACATTAAACGCTGGATTTTCCCCACAGGGGACTTTAAGCTCTGTGTTATGGAAGCAAAGCAAGAGACTGAGCATTATATGTCAGATCAATCTGAACTCGGATAAATAATTAGTCATGAATATTCATTAATCGTGCAGATGAAACAGGGTGATGACATTAGAGCATGTGCTGTGGATATGACTGATAATGAGTTTTCTTTGCTCATCACTGCTCTTGAACAATGAGCATGTGACAATACGAGCTGCCGGTGGAATCTCACACAGGAAACAGGAAACAGTTTGTGGTTTTGTAACTGAGTTCAGACCTCAGTTTCTCACAGATTATATGACCAATCAATGATAAAGCTGCATTTTACAAAGCATGTTGGAACACATTCAGGTCAAAGTCAAGTCAAGGCATCAGTTATTATGGTCTTTTGTCCATTCCCCGTTTCCGTTTGTCTTTAGAAGTTAATTTATTGTTAAATATAAATTATGGAATTCACAACCCCTTTCACTTCATGATGTATCAACCTTGTCTACCTTCAAGACTATCTATTTAATATGTATTTTGGATAAATATGGATTCTCTAGTTTGGGTCTATTGTATTCGGGTGCTTGTATGTATTCACTAGTGGTGTAACGATACCCTCATGTCACGATTCGATACGATATTATTGCGATACTCCAATAAATGACTGAATTACTGTTGATTAAAATGCTAAATTTGGTATTACTGTGTGGATATGAATAGGCTTAGTGCTGAAAACCCAATACACAGGAGAATAGAGACACCAGAATAAACATATTCATGTTTCTAAAACCGAAAATACTGAATTATTTTAGATGAATATGTTTGCACTCGTATATTTAAAATAATGTAGGACTTTTTACTGGTAATATCAGACATTTGGCATTATTAGGAGCCACAAATATTATTATACGCTATATTAAACATTAGATATAGTAGGTTAATGTAGCACTGACACTAAAACTCAATATTGCAGTTTTCTATTGCAATATATTATGACACCTCATACAGATTCACTACTTTTATCCACTATTTTTTTTTTAGCTCTGTTATTGTGAGCTCATAAAGAAGGATGAAGTATATCGCAGGTCATGCTTCATTCACAATATGAAACATCTTCATCTAAAAAGAGGACTCTAGGACTCTAGAAGTTAAAGAATGAGAGGAATGACAGAACAACAGGAAAGGCTTTTTTCACAGACCTCGAAATAACCAGATATTACCTTTCCTGCATGCGAGGAAATCAACAAATAACCTGGCCAGTAGTTCGGATGTGGTGAGATGTTTTAGTAACAGTGTCTTCACATGCAGTTACTATAGCAATAACTATAAATTATGCATAATTACATGCAACTTACCCTAAACCAAACCCTTACCCTATATACATAATGCATAATTACACAGTAACACGGACACCTTAAATAAAAGTAACCGATGTTTTCTTCTAAAAGGTCAATTTCATGCATAATTCACTCCAGTTATAAGCACTGTTTGCAAAGGTATGATCATTCAATCTCTGAGAACCAGAACGTTTTATCTGTGACTGTGATCACAAGAGAGTGGGTTAAATCACACACTCTGTAACTCAACATATGCATCCAAAAATGTAGAAATATGCAATCTACTCCATTTTACTGTAATGATGCAATCCTGCAGATTTAAAGTTCTTTTAATAATGTAGTGAGATCAAAAATGCATGTAAATGAAGATCTTGAGCTCATCTTGACAGTGTGGATCATATTCAGTCCTCTTTTTCTTTAGTAGTGTTTTCAATTTGAGAGGATGAACAAAGTCTGGATAAGCATTTATATGCATAGACATTTAAAGTTTAAAAAACTCAGAATCTGTTGTCTCTGGTGAGAGAGTTTGAGGCTGTAAAGGGTCTTTTGTGTCAGATAACATTGGGATTGTTGACACATGCAGTCAGTAAGTTATAGCTTAACTCATAACGTAACCGTAACACTTAGTTATGCACTTCATCAGATATACGAACAGAGGTTGACATTTCAAAGCCTCAAAAATCTCTTTAATGTCTTGAATGTTTCTCTGGCAAAGCGATTTCATAGAGTGCTAGATCAGTGTGTGCTCCACAGTCGAACATTTTCAAAGGTATTCTGCTTAAGCTTATGAACACTCATATGCTTCAACACACACACACACACACACACCACCACACACACACACACACACAACACACACACACACACACACTGAAAGTGTTACCTGTGAGTACTGTCTGCGGAGACTGAATCGCTGAACCATCCTGACTGACAAACACTGAGAAACACAAGCAGAAACATTCTCACTCGCCCCATCTCTCTCTCTCTCTCTCTTCTCCTCTCTCTCTCTCTCTCTCTCTCTCCTCTCTCTCTCTCTCTCTCTCTCTCTCTCTCCTCTCTCTCTCTCTCTCTCTCTCTCTCTCTCTCTCTCTCTCTCTCCTCTCTCTCTCTCTCTCTCTCTCTCTCTCTCTCTCTCTTCTCTCTCTCTCTCTCTCTCTCTCTCTCTCTCTCTCTCTCTCTCTCTCTCTCTCTCTCTCTCTCTCTCTCCTCTCTCTCTCTCTCTCTCTCTCCTCTCCACCCACACACCCACACACACACAAACACATGTGTACTTATACAGGCACATACTGTCCCACAGACTCCTATTGTTGCTACAATAGACAAACCTTTTACAGTTTTTCTCGATAACTTAAACACATTTCTTTAAACAATGCCTCCTTTTCTCGAAACTCTAAACACAAAACTTCTCACCCAAGTCCCCTATCTTACTATTTTCAGGTCAAGATGAAGCTCTCCAGTCAAAACCATTAAATCTTGCTGAAAAAACAAACGTTTCCCTCAGACATGACACAAGCCCTTTATAACAACACACACACACACACACACACACACACACACACCACACACACACACACACACACACACACACACACACACACACACACACACACACACACACACACACACACAACACACACACATAGACTTAGGGTAAGTTTTGCACAACAACGATATGCTTAAAACAGAGAAGTTTTTCCTTTGAGTTTTCCGTGTACATTGTCGTTGTCCAAACGATCCTCGTTCACACGGATCAGGTAAACGACTGAAGCGCTGTATTCTGCTGCCAGGACACTAGATGGCGATCAAACACTACAGACTGAACATGTAATACACATGTGCATGATGCCATCGTCTTCAAGGGTACCCCGACTAGTGCGGAAAGTTGGCCTTATAAGATTAACGTGGGCGTCAGCTATAAAAAGGTGATACAAAAACACTCCAATTTTTTTTATTTTATTAAAAAAGACGAAAATCCGTTCACTCGTAGGCCGCCATAGTTATTTACGTCTCAATGCATTCTGGGTAGTGACGTGTAAAGGACTAGCCAAGTTTGACAGTAGCGAGATGAACACGTCTGCCGTTCAGCCTTTTCAGTTTGAACCCAAGTGCACCGTAGGCTTAAATCAGGAGAATAACATGGAAAACGATAGGGCTACTCAAGAGTTACATGACAATGAAGATTATCAGAGAGTTGAGGAAGCGAGAGTGGGGCGAAACAGATGTACGGCAGTTTGCCAATGCCAAGCGAGAACGAGAGCGTTTGCTGTAAAGAGCTCCACTTTTGTCAGCAGCTGTCCAGGGTAGGCTAAGTATAGATCAGACGATCGTACTATCGGTATAAATAATTTAAAGGTGAACTAAGTAACTTTTTTACCATAACCGAACAGCTTTGGAGTCATTGTAATGTTTATATTACTGATTTCGTGTTGAATGGTGGTCGTCTCGCCCCCCCCCTGTTGGCTGTGAGCGGAAAAAACACACTTGCAACTTTGAGCCGGCGTGATATCAGGTCTCGTGATGTAACGAACTGCTTTACGGCAAGAAAGATCTGCTAAAATGAGCATCAAACAGAAATAATCCGGCGCAGTATACATGTGGTGTTCGACGCGCACATACAATACAGACTGCCGACAGTTAAACAGGGCGCGCGCAGCTCTTAAAGGGGCCACACCTTATTTCCACTCCTTACAGCTTTCATGCTACTGAACCGGATCAGGCCGTGAGTGCAGAGACATCTCTGCGTGCGTGATATTTACGACAGTACAAGTATCCCACAGCGACTCTAGGGGTCACTGTTTGACAAAAACAGAAATCCTGCATAGTGCTGCTTTAATAAGTCGTCTACCGCCATCGTTTGCTTTACTTTCCCTAAGCAGTCACAATGTTGAACGCATAGAAATACCCTCTCGGACCTTGCTCAAAATCCCACAGAGCACCATTTACATAGTTTTATATAAAATTTACATTTATTTGTCTCAAATCGTTGTTAATGTATATACTGACTTCACCCTGTGCAGCAAGATAGATTTAGTTTTACATTCATTTACAGAAATCAGCTGGTTGAATGAAAATTGCTGATGTTATCGGATTTTCAGGTGATATTCTCAATTCATTCAGTTATCGGACGCTCTGAGGTAAAGTGAATTCAGTCCGGACCGGTGTGTGACCCCCTTTACACTGAACAAAGTCAACACTATTCTGCTCATCTACCTCATGTACATTTTCAATCTTACAATTACAATATTAATAATTACCATTGCACTGAATTGCCTTGCACTACATATTTAAAATTTTCAATCTAAGACTATAACGTTACTGACTATACTGAGCTCTTTACGGCAAACGCTTTTGTTCTCGCTTGACATTGGCAAGCAGTTGTCGCACAGACCCCGCGTTATTCTCCTGATGTAAGCCTACGGTAGCCTGACTACGTCAGACTTCCTACTTCCGCTAATTTCATTTCACTCCTGTAGTCAGTCTGAGATAGCAGCCTATCTTTCTGTTTTCCACCGGCCTGAAAACAGCCGGGCCAATCAGCGAACAGAAGGCGGGCTGAGAGCCGTGACGTACTCGCCAAGCGCCGAGTTTAAGATTAGGTCAGAGAAATCGAAAACGACCGCGGACGAGACACGGATGCAATTCGCTCTGTTGTGGATTCCCGGCATTAGCAAACTGAAGCCTGAACAAGAAGAGTGTGTATTAAACATTTTGAATGGAGGTGATGTTGTGGCCCTACTCCCTTTGGGAAAAGTTTAATTTATCAACTACCGATCGTCAACGAGAAACTGGGGAGCCTTTTGACAGGTCAGTGTCTCCTTTCTTTTCCAGGTCTTAAATACCGTAAAACTTCAAATAATAGCCCGGGCTTTTATTTGCCCAAATCGTCGAACTGCACCGGCTTGTATTTGAGACAGGCGGCTAACGTTATATGAGACAGGCCTTTATAATTTAGTGTTGAGATGTTGTTCATTGAGATGTTGTTCCTAGAGTCTCTAATCTCTAAAAATCTCCAAATGCTCCACGTGAAACTGAGGTGTTCCGACCTTTTACTAGTCGATTGCACCGTCGTGGCCACGCCCACAGCCTGTACCGTCGTGGCCACGCCCACAGCCTGCTCCGCCCAGGAGGCTTGGACCTGCACCATGCCCTCGTCAGCCTCCAGGGCGCCCACCCTCCCACCCCTTTGGATGTTATACGGCGCGAGGACGCGCCTTCGGGGAGGGGGGAGGTACTGTCACGATTCTATGTGTTTAATTATCTTTTGTGATCTTGTTTTCCCCTGTCTTGTGTGATTTTTGGTTTAGTCCTGTTAATTTTCCCGCTCCTCGTTTGTGTCCAATTTTCTGCACCTGTTTTCAGTTAATTATCTTGTTTGGTTCAGTTCATTTAAGCCCTGTGTTTTCCCTCAGTGTTTGTCGATCGTCGTCAATGTATGGTTGTATATTAACCCTGAATTCCTGGAGTCTGTTATTTTGTTTCTGTTTGATTTTGGAAGTTTCATTTTTGTTTATTAAATCTATTATATTGAAACTCCCGTGTCCTCGTCTTCAGCTACCTGCAGCAACCCTGACATATACACCCAAAATATTGTCACTATCCAGATTTTTGTATTGACACAATATACTGTTACTCCCCTATCGTACAGTGTTTGCACTCGACAATTACAAAAAAAGACTTGCATAAACACTTTTTGCTTTGAAAGGTTCCCTTTGTGAAAACCAATCGAACCAAGAAGAAAATGCAACATTGTAACAAATTACAGGTTTTCTGAATTGCTAAACACTAAATCCCATTCTCTTAAGCAAATTCTCAATAGCCTAAACCAATTTGTCGAATAAATCACTCTTTCTGTAAAAGTTCACATAGTTTGTAGAACATAAACAAAAAAAGTGTTTTAGCAATTCAGAGAAACTGTAAGTCTCTGTTTCAGGACCAAACAAACGATCTATAAGTGTGAAAACGCCCTAACACACGTGAGAGAAATTCAAAACAATACTGCAGAAACTGGTGATAAGCTATTTTGCTTGCGGTTTTCCCCCTCTAAGCCTTTTCACATGATGAACACAATAAATCTATACATTTGCACAGTTTTATTCCTGAATGTACTGTAAAGTAAAGTCCCCAAACAACAATAACAAAAATCTTGTCAACATAAGAAGCAGATACTATTTGCACCTCAGTATTTTGTAGTACATTTTAACAACATATTATTATAGCACATTTCATGCAACAGCTGTTGCAGTATAGAGAGAGAAATAAATAAAAAACTAAACACAAAAAACGCACAAAACATAGACAAGGTAATGATCAAAACACACATTATGAAGATGCCCGGGAAGTTTTTTAAAAGATGTGCTTTTAATATGGCCTTGAATCTCGGTAGTGACTTACTGACCTTACAGAAAGAAGGAGATCATCAGTCAGCCAAGAACGCTCTGTCGCCCTTATGTTTGTGTTTTGTTCTGACAACACAGAGAAGGTTTAGATTTTCGGATCTCAAAGATCTAGATGGATTATAAAATGCCAGCATACTTGAAAGATAAGAAAGTGCAAAATTTTGTAAAGCCTTTAGGCTACGTTTACACATGGCCGGTTATTTTCATCTACGTTTTCAAAAATAACATTGTGCACACCTGTCAGTTTTCAGAAACGTGTTCATTTACGCCAAGCAGCAACATTCTAATCTGATAAATGAAGTCTACCCGGAAGTGCGAAAAACTGCAATACATGTAAACTCCGCTAGGGGCCGGTCCCAGAAGGGAGCAAATGTCCACAGACCCCCATGTTAAAATGTCCGTTTTCACAGCATAAGTTCATGTTTTTACAGGTTGGTCCCATGGACTTTTATTGTATTTTTCGATAGGTACCGAGTGCCTGACAACTGTGAGGGGGGAGATTTTTTTTCTAACTCGTTAGTTTAGATCGTATTTAGATATAAAATGTATGACAAATAAGGGCGTGGTTAACTTTGATTGACAGCTTGATTGACAGCTGATAACGGGCTGCGCCGAGTGGAATTCCTGAAATGTGACGTCTCGGCCATGATCTGACCCAACACATCACACCACCTCTGTCTCCTTTCTGAAAAGATTTTCCAAGATGGCGTCGCCCATAACCCCATAAACGCCTCAAAACCGTTCTTCAGAAAGTCTATGGGTGACGTCACAGTGGGGCGGCAGTGGCTCAGTGGTTCATGTAGATTGTCTACAAACCGAAAGGTTGGTGGTTCGATCCCCGGTTCCACCTGACCAAGTGTCGAGGTGTCCATGAGCAAGACACCTAACCCCAACTGCTCCCGACAAGCTGGATGGCGCCTTGTACGGCTGACACCGCCGTCGGTGTATAAATGTGTGAGTGAATGGGTGAATGAGAGGCAAAATGTAAAGCACTTTGGTGGCCATTGGGTCTATGAAAGCGCTATATAAATGCAGTCCATTTACTATTTAACAATTACACGAACCCGTGTATATATGCTGTTAAGAGCATGCCAAACCTGTAGGTGGCAGTGTAACAAGAAGCTCAAGCCCACGTTAGCCAATCAGAATCCCCAAAACAGCAACGAATCACTTCCTCTTTCTCTTTTGAACAAAGAGGTCACTCCAGTACAGGAGGTGGCGCTATGCACCTTAAAAGTTGGTATGCGATCCGCCAATAAATCCACTGAAGAAGAAGAACAAAGAAGCACTTGTGACGCAGGAGTTGTTGTGTCGCATACTGTGACGTCGCTGCCTAAAACTCTGCTTTTCTCAGTTTACATGCAAACAGTTTTCCAAAATCTGCACTGGCCGGAGTTTTTAGAAATCGTTTTCTGAGATAAAAACGGGGTTTTCGTGTAAATGAGAGACACATCTGTCCCCAAAGTAAAGCTGTTTCTATACACACATCTTTTTTTTTTTTTATAGAAAAAAGTATTGTTTATGAAGGACCAAAAATGACAGAAGGAAAAATAAATCAATAAATCAATAAAAGTAGAAATAAATAAATAAATAAATGCTGAAATATAGTAAAAAATAAATACATTGACCATTTCTGTATTTTTACATGTATTTATTTATTTGCATTTCAATATGTATTTATACATTTATTTATGAATTTATGTATTTATACATTTATTTATGAATTTATGTATTTATACATTTATTTATGAATTTATGTATTTATTTATTTCTACATTTATGTATTTCTACATTTCCACATTTTATTTATTTCTGTATTTCCACATTTCTACATTTATTTTTCCCTGCGCCTGTATGCTAATTGAGTGGGCGGTGCCAACATCAGTCTGAAGAAGGATTGGTTAGCTGGGGGCCGCATCGCTAACCAGACAGAAGCAAACGATCCATCTATCCATCTCTGGACGCAGGCTACCTGAATGCTGTGGCTAGTGTGTAATACAATCTATCGTAATGAGTCGGTCGGTGCTTAACTGTGGATCATTCGTTTTCAATTATATCAGGTGGTAAAAGGTACGATGGCCATCCAGTTGTCGCTTCCTCTCTCTCAGAGAGAATGTGAAGTTGATGGAGGATTTCTTGAAGACTCTCTAGCACTGCTACCTCAACTTCGACATCCATATCAGCACTGAACTAAATCCTCCATTACTCTGCACAAACGAAACTGGATAGAATTGGACGCATTATTCTCACAATCCTGCGCTAATGATCTTTAAAGGTGACTGTATTATTCCACTTAGAAAAAGCTCTTTCAGCCAGTCCGCCTTCTCTGCAGTGGAACACCATCCCGTCATCAATCAGAGACATCAGTACATATAGCCTTTTTCGATCACATCTGGAACGTTGGCTTATTAGTAATCAGACATGTCAACACTGAAGTTTTACTGTTGCCCGTTTGTAATTTTGTATGTCCTTGCTAATGATGTTAAAACTTGTCATCTTTATATGCATCTAACAAATGTTTTAACCTGTTGCACTGACAGTGCATGCTATTTGCTGCTACTGCCTGTGCGTATAAATATGTTGTTTTTCAAACCTAATTTTTAGTGAGATTTTACATTTTAATAATTCTCGTCTATTGTAGCTATGCTGTAGCAGACAAACACAGCTGTATTTACATGTAACTTTTAAATGTGTACTTTCCCCAGGGTGCCCTTGTACAACTGGCAAACAGGACTACAGGTGAAAATGAGCCCTTGGCTAACTCTGGCATGTTACAGGTGTACTGTTGTTAATATGCATTGTCCTGGTAAATAAATTAATTAATTAAAAAAATTAAAGGGGCTATGTGTAGCTTTTTACTTAAAAAAATCTTTAAGATAGAGTTTACATTTGTACATTTATGAGCCACCATAATGTAATAGAAAGAATGACACCTTGACTGTCCACCGGTTGCCTCTATCAGCCTGTAGCGTGTGTGTGTGTGTGTGTGTGTGTGTGTGTGTGTGTGTGTGTGTGTGTGGAGGAGTAACTTCCGAATTGGCGCGAAAATTCACAAAATGTGACGTCATGCGTGTTCTTGTCTACTTGGGCTTATACGGCAGCCATTAGTAAGCAGCAGCGATCGCTAGCAGTGTTTCAAATAGACTCTGCGGACGGAAAGAAGCGACCAGCCTCCAGCACAATCCAGACACACACGCAAACTCATCGTAAGTTAAAGAAAGAAAAAGCCTTATCTACTGCGCCAACGATGCGACCGAGAACGAGCATGAGACTGCTGCAGTTTCTCTAACGGCCACTGGTGTCAGTACTGCTTAGAAATGTCAGAACTTCCGCAATGCTCCTTTAAATCGTTAGCAATTGCTTCTAACTCAAGCAGCATTCCCGAGTAGGCTTCCTTGTACCAGTGAAATCAAGGCAGTAGTAGTAGATTCGATCACATCACTCTAACCAATCCTTCTTCAGACTTATGTTAGCACCCCCTACTCAATTAGCATACAGGCACAGGGAAAAATAAATGTGGAAATACATAAATAAATGTGGAAATACATAAATAAATAAATGTATAAATAAATAAATGTATAAATAAATAAATACATAAATGTATAAATACGTAATGTAAAAAAAATGTAAAAATACAGAAATAGCCATTTATATTACCAAAATGTATTAATTTTTTTTACTATATTTCTGCATTTATTTATTTATTTCTACTTTTATTTATTTATTTATTTATTTTAGTCCTTCATAATTGTTAGCCTAATAAAGCTGATTTATCTTGGAGAGGTTCACTCATCAGACACGGATGAACAGTCATACTTGTTTTAAATCATTAAGCCACACTGTTAGTTCTGCAATGGCACAGCTACTGTAACTAAAAACCTAATTGTCACAATAGGGAAGAAAACACTAGCGCAACTTCCTTTTCATCCCGACTTTAAACATGACACCGTATTCTCAACTACAACAACCATGCATGTGTTTTCTACTAATAATACAGACTATACCATCAAAACATACACACAAGAACAACAAACTCCATCTAAACATAAACAATAAACCTTACATAAATGATGCAGCTAATATTTATTCTAAGATAATTGCTAAATAAAGACTACAAATTATGTAAGTTTCAGTGCTTTATGATTTGGACCATAATGTCCTTAATCAATAGCAACTTACATAAAAAAAAAACAACAACAACAAAATACAGTGGTGTGCAGTAGAACAAAACACTCTATACTTGTTATAAGTGCACATATTTTATTGTTACTGATGGCAGAGACGCTGTGGGTCGAACACATACACATACTCTTCTCAGCATTATGCTTTAGTTCTTCACTGGGAACTCGTGTTAAACAGGGTTTCTGGCATTCACAGAAGCATGGGCTTTGATTTCGTTAATATTATTACTAAATAAATAATGCATTTCATTTCAAGTTCAAAACAAGTCTGTTTCCCAACTAAGCGTGATTGGTTGAAGCTAGAAACATGCTACTATTGGGCTCAAGGGCTTTGTTTACACCTGGTGTTTTAAAGGTACAATATGTACAGTAGGTTGCCAAACAGAATGCCTATTACCGCCTCGACAACTGGCGCGGCAAATCCACCGCGGTAAAAAAAAAAACAGTCGCATTTCAAAGTCGTTCGCGAAATGACCGCCAGGTGGCGCAAAGGGACATTTAGCGAAAGCAAAACGTATGTAAAAGTAGCCTACATTTTAAATAGAATATAGCACACTTTTAGAGCAGAACATTTTATGAATCAAAAGTTCAAATAGGCTATCTCGCAGTCAGTGAAAATAAATTAGGTGCAATCAATGACGCTAAACTATTGAGGAATAAGAAGATTGAAGAGCGCTTCTCTCGTGTGCGCGCATACTGTTTGCTAAACAACCGAACTTCTGGGCATTCCTCAGTGAGAAAAGTTGTGGTCGAGTGGTAGAATTTAAAGGTGCCCTAAATTGTGAAATTGAATTTATGTTGGCATAGTTAATTAACAAGAGTTCAGTACATGGACATGACATACAGTGAGTCTCAAACACCATTGTTTTCTCCTTATTTAAATCTCGTTTTTAAAAAACACCCCTGAAAAACAGGCGAATCTCCACATAACACCGACTGTGACGCAACAGTCGGGATCATTAATATGTACGCCTCCAAAGATTTGCATATGCCAGCCCTCAATGCCAGGGGAACTGCGCAGCCGAATCATCGGAAGTTCTGCTGGTGAAGAAACGAGCGAGGATCATAGGGAAAATGGCAGATAAATGTTATGTTCCAGCCAGGCTGTGCAGGGGATGTGAGGACTTTTCATACCCTTTCCACAGAAAAGGAATGTCAACAGGCGTGGTGATGTTTATCTATAATCGGATACCGCACAAGTTTAATTCGAAGTTGTTAGTTTGCTCTGCCCATTTCACCACGGACTTATTTTCTAACCTGGGACAATATCAAGCAGGCTTCTCTGAGTGAATAAATTATATACAGTAAGTGATCAAAGAACAATCTTTTCACACAGCGTGAGTTTATCTGGACACTTGCCAAACTCGTTATGAAATCAATGACGCATATTACACTGCACCACGAAGCTCTTACTGTATGTACATCATCGTGTTTGCGTTGGTGAAAGCATTAGAGAGAGTGCAGAAACTGCGTTGCAATGATAAGATCTTCAGTCTCGCGATCAACAGACTGTCATCTGCTCAATGCTCATCACGGCAACATTTTATGTGATAAAAATAGATTACTTTATAAACATCTCACGATTCATTAATCTCGATAGCTGTAATAGTAAAAACGTATAATAGCTGTAGTAAAAGTATTCAAGAGAGTTTCACATGTAATACGTAGCTATTTCATATAAAAGCATGTCAGCCAATCAAAGCAGTGGCCAGTTACACTGAATCCCACAGCAGCCAATCACAGCAGTGGTCGGCTACACTGAATCCCACAGCAGCCAATCACAGCAGTGGGCGGTTACACTGAATCCCACAGCAGCCAATCACAGCAGTGGGCGGTTACACTGAATCCCACAACAGCCAATCACAGCAGTGGTCAGTTACACTAAATCCCACAGCAGCCAATCACAGCAGTGGCCGGTTACACTGAATCCCACAGCAGCCAATCACAGCAGTGGTCAGTTACACTAAATCCCACAGCAGCCAATCACAGCAGTGGGCGGTTACACTGAATCCCACAGCAGCCAATCACAGCAGTGGTCGGCTACACTGAATCCCACAGCAGCCAATCACAGCAGTGGGCGGTTACACTGAGTCCCACAGCAGCCAATCACAGCAGTGTCCGGTTACACTGAGTCCCACAGCAGCCAATCACAGCAGTGGGCGGTTACACTGAATCCCACAGCAGCCAATCACAGCAGTGGCCGGCTACACTGAATCCCACAGCAGCCAATCACAGCAGTGGCCGGCTACACTGAATCCCACAGAGACACGCCCCTCAAACAGAGTGTTCAAATCAGAGGTTCAAATCAGAGGCTACGAAAATGCCTTTATTTCTAAATTATGACTATTTTTGATCTAAAAAACATACTAACACTATAAGGGCAACCCAGGAAACATTATAACATAATAAAATAACCCCATTCGAGGGCACCTTTAAGGTTCAATAATTTTGATGACACGGGTTCAAATCCCGAATAAACATGGTATAAAATTACCATGCATTTCAATTTTACACTGGAACAAATCTCATCCAACAGATTGATTTACGTCTTCAAAAGCAGTTCTGTTAAAAAAATAGAAAACAAAACTTCATGGGGTTCCATATGCAGAAAGAATTTTTAAAAACAGGGTTACCTAAGCTAAGCAAGGAGCGATTTGCCAGTGGGGGATTTCCCCCCTCCACAGTAATCAATGCTATAGGGCAACTCTAAATAGACCATGTCAAATATATATATTTTTAAATATACAACACGCACGTTTAAACAAGAAACAATAAAATCTGAACCAGCGCTTCTGCATTGAGAGATAACATGCAGCGCGTTTCAGTTACGATCCTGGTTCCAGTGGCCTTAATAAATTGATTCGGCTTTTTAAAATGTCACAAAGCGTTTTGGTGGTTTTGAACGAAATATGCCTAAAGCATTGATTTAATGAAAAGACACATGAAAGTCTCTCGAGTTCCAGCATGTGCACGAGCGCTCTTGTAAAAATTGGTTGCAATCTGAAACATCACCACTAGAAGCTGCTAAAAGCTACACATAGCCCCTTTAAATGAAATTATATTGATATAATTATTAAAATATATTATTTAGACATTAACACAATTTAATGTGTTTTACTAACGTCTTTTGCTAATTGGTGGCATTGTTGTTAAGTTGTTAAATTGTAAAGGGAGAGATGATAATTTGGTGGATGATTTAAAAATATCCGTTAATCGTCGTTAGGAAGCGTATTCATTCGGATGTAATAACGGTCGCCTGAGGGCGCTCGACGACACGTCATCTGTGAGCGTGAGAGTTACAATTTCAGTCGATGAAACTACAAAACTGCCACGCAGGCACGGAGGTATATATAATTACAAAATAAAGTCATCATGATTGTTATTGTTGTTAATATTATTTTATAAAGTAAGTAACGTAAGATAAAAAGAGTTTTATCAGTATGTGTGACGAAGCCTTTTCTGCGACAGCTCCAACTCTCCGACGCACAGTGTAAACGCCAGCGTCCGAATTCACTCACTTCATTTCGTTCACGCCTTGCAGATATAGGCTGTGTTCCAGTCCCCTTTTAGACACGCACTTGCGAACTTCCCTATGCACTTCCCCTCGGGGAATCCCTGCCGCCATTTTGAAGTGCGTTCCACTTCGTGAAGTGGACGAGGGAAGTTTATATGGAGCCTCATTCCCCTCGATTTTGGCCGAAGGAGCGAGTCTACTTCATATGTACACTTCAGGCAGCTCCATATACCACAATGCAACACGATTGTGACGTCACCGCAGATCTCGTCTAATCACCACCACCACAAACAACTCTATGATATATTAATTATGATTTTTTAAACTTCCAAACACATCTATATACATTTGGATGCTGCATTAAACAAATTCTTAAAAAAAAAATAATAATAAATCAACCCCATAGGTGATTTTAACTGATCAAGGGCTTATCGTTCCAGTTCAGCCCATTGCAGTTTCCACCAGTAGTGGCACTCGTGCAACGCAAGCAATGACGTACATCCGAGTGAATGAGACGGAGCGAAGTTAGCGACAATTTGTGACTGGAACGCAGCCATAGTTCACTCAAATGCCATACACTATATAGGGATTAGTGAATGAGTGAATGAGTGAACGAGTGAGCGGTTTCGGACACAGCTAATGATGCCCGAAACAGCTGCATTGCAAATATGGCCACAGAGTGAACAGACTTTCTTTCAAAGGGAGTTACATTTGTCCAAGTGGAGCCCCCCCTGAGCTAGTACGTCCAGCTCCGTTTCTCTGTAGTCATGGGTGGAGTTTGATCTAGTCCAGCTCCACCTGTGCTATTTAGGTTTAGAATAGGGTTATGATCAAGCGGCAACCTTCCCGTCTCTCTCTTGAAACCAACATGGAAGGGACTTAAACTGCAATTCATCGACTGACCACTAGAGACAGACTGCAAAAGAGAGTCAATTCCACAGAAAAGCATGTAACTGTGAGGGGGGTGACTTTTTTTAATAACTCATCTCATCTGTTTAAATTATATTAAGCCTTAAAGTTCTGCATAATTAAGGGCGTGGCCTCTTGAGTGACAGGTGGATTGCCGCTGATGTCACTACTAGCCGCTTGTCTGTTAGCGTCACGTCACCTCAGCTAATCCGCCTCGCTGCACATTTTCGTTTATCCGGGAGTGACGCGCTGCCAAGATGGCGACGGCTGGCTCTGAAAAATGCTCTCCAGAAACACTACGAGTGACGTCACGGATACTACGTCCATGTTTTTTCTACAGTCTATGGTTAGGGTTTGGGTTTGGGTGTGGCTGGACGTCAAGCTCCACCCATTAGCTCTAATTCTTTCTCTAACTGTATGTTAACACACATATGTTACTCACCCGTCGTGTGTGGTCGGTGGACTGCAGGAATGATGAGATGATGAGGACGGTCTCGACAGGTGTGTCAGTGCAGATCCCTTTACAAAGTGTTTCTGGGACACATGCTTTCAGCTGACGCTCCTGCGGGACGCCAGCTCTCCTTGCGATCACTGTACAGTTCAGCCTGCACTGCATTCTGGGGGATTTACAACAGCGAATGCCTTATAACCGGAACTCTGAGTTCATCATATTTAATTTCATATTAAAGTAACAGTTCCAGTTTTTAAGCAACCAAGCACATGAGGGTAGATCACATAATTAAATCTCCTTCACATGATTTCATAGGTGTTTGATACACTATGAGCAGTGAGAACTGCACTTATTTCACTACACTCATCTACTCTCGTCTACTTTCAAGACATCTCAAATGAGCCTGGTGGTTTTTAGTTGATGACCACAAGATCATGTGAACTGCAAACCGATGCTTCCCTATTAGTCTTGCTAGATGAACCACCGGACAAACTCAAATTCTCTGCAGCTGCATCTGAAATGGCAAACTTCCCTACTATAGTAGTTGAGAAACAGTGTGACAAGAGTATGTCTGAATTCACAGTATAAAAGAGCACCCGACCTACTGATGTTGGTAGATCACATGATAATGACAACATGGCGGATGTAGTACTTATTCAATTATAGCAGTTATTCAAAAAAAGTACCTACTCAAGAGAGTGGGCGATTTCTATGATTATCTGTTTTTTTTTTTTTTTTTTATATTAATTTTAAAGGTTATTAAAGGGTTTGAATAAACCATACATGTTTACAGTCTTTAGCCTATTCGCACTGGATCAGTATTATGGGGACCTCGTGTGATTTAGAAATTACCCGCCCACATCTGAATTTCGTGTGGCGCATTCGCACGGGATAACCCAAGCCTGTGATTTTACTCAAATTTACTGACTTTTCTCCCGGATATGACGTCAATATTGCTTGGAAATTTCTTTTCGTTAGTCTAGCTGTATGATATATTATGACATAAACAGAATAAAGTTCCTCACCGCTGCTATACATCATTCATCTCCATCTAATCATACTTTTAGTTTTTGCTCTTCTGATGATTTTCAGCTTTCACTTTCTGCAAATTGTGTAGTTGTGTATAGCGATATGACCCAGCACCCAAAATACTATCAAAACACTCCAACGCAGCCTCCATTCTTCGTGAAAGATGGATAAAAGGGCGCACATTAAACAAAAACCTTGAAAACATTATATACGATTCGCACGGGACTGATATTATCACAGGACCTCGGTGTTCGGCGAAATATAGTATCTCATTTGCGGGGGAATTTTTACTTTACAAATTACAGACATGGCCGATTCGCACGGGATTAAGATCTCGGACAAACTCCGCAATTATTACAAATTACTAGAGGTCACCAGGTAATACTAATCCCTTGCGAATAGGGCTTTAGTCTCAATTAAGCTCCAGCATTATTCAGTAGATCCCTTCAGGAGCAAATTTAACGTATGTGAGCAAAAAAAATTACACTTTAAACTCTGGCTCCCTAATTAAAGCTTTATCATGTAATCATTCACAAAACTAAATCAGTTTTAGGTGACATCATGCTTTCTTTTTCAGAAGGAAAAGAGGCAGTAGTCAGATGTCACTTTTTTCTTCTCTTTGTCCTACCTTTACCTTTGTCTTTTTTATCATTGATCGTGTTAAACTGTGTAATAAAAAGTGACTCAACTACTGAAAAGACTCAACTCTTCTTTTCTGTTTTTAATTATTAACATTTATTTAACTTACCTTTATCTAGCATTGATTTATAAGCATTGCTTTTCAACATACCTTCACTTGTTTCAACACTAACTGAGGGTACAAAAGTGATGATTAACAAACAGCACTTTGATGTTAGTTCAGTTCCATTAACGTTGATGCATCAACATTGACTTTCAGCAAGTTTGTTTTTATGATAAATCATGTTAATGCTAAAACTATGGTGTGCTGTTTTAAAACACTTGAGAACCCTTAAAAGTAGTATAATCTGCATTCTCATGAGGTCTGTAGATCTGGACGCTGCTATTGGAAACACCTGAGCCGTAATAAGTTGAACGCAGAAGTAGAAGTGCAAGTAGTCCGTTTTAAAGTCTTTTGAGTAAAAAAATAATGCTTTAATGCTATAATCGATAATGCAAATGCTACAATACGATATAAGTGGGCCACCTGCCATAGGATCTGGGACAATTCAACCAAAACGACAAACTTTGTGCAGCATGATAGCATGGCCAGTTACACAGTACTCATTCCCGTTCCCATTATCTCAGGGAACAGAGGTAACGTTAGAAAACGAGTACCTTCCCTATTGATACGGTTCACTCGTACTGCATCCCTAGATGCTATGGAACCCAATCCAATAGCGCAATGCTATAACTAAAGAACGACAATCGTTCTAAGACCCTAGCCCAAGACACTTGAGGATAAGGGTCCTGAGACTAAGGGACCAGCACACCGAGGGAAAGAGATCTAGTGGGTTGAGCTCGCGTACAGGTCAAAGCCCAGCTAAACAGATCGGACCCGTGCTTGAAGAGCAGGGACGTCCAAATGATGAAATCTGGCGAAGGTGGAGGTCGAGGGCCAGTCGGCCGCCACACAGATGTCTCCAGTGGATTTTCCGCTGGACCGCACCCAGGAGGAGGCCAAGCTTCTAGTGGAGTGGGCCTTCACTCGGATCGGCATTGGAGGCCCAATGAAGCTAAAGCCTTATGCGCTGTTGGGGAGGTTTTCATCCACTATGGGGCATTTTTGAGTCTTAATTTGGCCATAACTTTCTCCGTGTTTCAGCAGTATTTTATCGTAAGCAATAACGAGATCCCCCACAAATGCAGCAAATTCATTAATAAATTCTGAGTTATGTTTGGGAGGGCGATATAACAGAGCAATGGTGACAGGGTTTGCTAGTAGTATTTGAAATAGTTGCACCTCAAAACTGCTCTATGAAGATGTAGATAAAAATTGACAAGAAAAAGTGTTTTTAAAAACAGTCACTAACCCCCCACCGCGGCCTGATGAGCGCGGGGTATTTAAAAAGTCACAGCCCTGCGGTAGTAATTCAACAAGCGAGCTTAATTCGCCAGGTTTAATCCATGTTTCGGTGACACAAAGGAAGTCCAGCGCTTGTGTAGTAAACAGTTTGTTTAAAATGAAGTTTTATTTACCAGGGATCGTGCATTGATAAGGGCCATCTTCAGTACAGATGAGTCACTATCCGACTGTGTTGCTCGACACAGTGGCCGGAGGTTACCGAGATTAACTCCGCCATAGTAAATATAGACCTACATCCCATGACGATGTGTGGAAATAATAACAGGGATAATCGCGCGTAGCCGCTGGAACTGAACCTCAGGAAAACACCTTCCTGTGTCGCATCCACAAATCCCAACTCCCAACGAGCAGAGTGGGTGCTGCGCGCCGTTCTCTCGAGCCAACGCAGTTTTCCGGCGAACAGCGACACCACCCCGTTTGCCGCGCCTCCTCCGGCACTTTCTTTTGGGTAAGTCCGTCGGACACCTACGCAGGTGCACTGGGAGATTGATCGCATAAAACGATGGAAACACTCTATATCCATTGACATTACCATTTGCAGAGTCCATGATCACACTACGAATGTTGAGCAGTGTTAGGCGGTCATACAGGAGGATGGAATTACAATTTGCGATCATAATGGAGATAAAAAAAAGGATAACACATGCCAACGGCAACGACGAAGCGGGCAGTAGACGGCCAGCCAACACAGGCGCCATCTTTGACCACACCTTGAATCTCTTAATTTAATTAATAAACTAATTATTAAATAAAACTATTGTCAATGCACTACAAACAAACTGGTTCTATGCCTTTATTAATAAAACTTATTTAAAAAATACAAGGCTTAAGACATTTATAAATGCCTTCTTCATTTTTGTTTTGCTTTTGCCTCCATTGTACTGAAATCGTACCGAACCGTGATGTCTGAACCGAGATATGAATCGAACCGTGACTTCTGTGTACCGTTCCACCCCTATTACTTACAATATCCCAAATGTTTCCAACTATTTGTAAATCGTGAGAAAATTGCGATTTTAAGCAAGGAAACGGGGCGTGTGAGCAGCAGTCAATGGCGTCATATCTGCGTTACCCTCGGTTAGCGCTCGTACTGCAATAGTAACCATGGCGACAGACTTTGACAACTGGGTTATGCCTAGCAGGACGCTCACGCTGTTGTTGTTGTGTTTAAACATTATGGATCATGGCAGGCAGACTTTGAGACTAAAAGAGACTAAAACGAAGATCAACATGTTTCGAGATGCGAGAGCTCCACATCCACGACTAACTTCCACTCGACAGAGACGCGAGTGTTCATGTACTTTATTAGACAGGAGAGCAAATGTACATAAAACTAATCAATGTTATTTAGTTCAACATGATGAAATGTTAGAATATGATCTGTATGTTATTCTAATGTTGATCTAGCTTACTTAGTCTCACACAGCCAACAAACAACCCAACTAACAACATTCAACACACTCAAATGTGTTTAGTGTGATAGTGTAACTGTTAGAGCGAGTGAAACAGCGCTGGGTTACCTCAAGTTTCATTCCTCTAATAAACTGACCTGTCTGAGTATTAATTCAGCACTTCCACCCGGGTCCCACTCGACCCGCTCCGAGCGGGCCTCGAACCCGGGTCTCCGGCATGAGAGTCAGGCGCTCTAACAAGGAGGCTAAAGACTGCAGCCTCTAGCATCTGTCGCTAGAGCGCCTATTGAGATCAGAGGAGTGAGGTTTTACTCGCACAGCAACTACTAGCTGGCCTCCGTTACACGTGTAGTTGGGTAGAATGAAATGTCCTTATTCCTTTATATCCGCGGGACTGGCGTTGCGTGTGGCGCTGGTGTACGTCTAGCAATCGCTCCTGCTTCACCACAGTCATGTTAAACACATCAGTGTATTCACTCATCCATAAAAGATCCATCAGCTTGAAGACAAGATCCATAATTCTGCTTAATATGGAATATATGTCATCAATATACGCCTTTGTTATTGTAAGACGTTAGCGACCCCTGGTGGTGAAAAATCCTGCATATTGTACCTTTAAGCTTGCTTTTTTGTTGGGGATTTAAATTTGGTTGCATCAGTGTCGGCAAACCTAACCCACACACAGAGCATTGCATCAGCCATTCAGTGCTGTGTAAAAGTGGCATTGTGTTGAGCTGAATCACATCAATGCAGGCAGTGTGACAGCACCTCTGTGGGCCGAGACCCAGCGCATTCTGGAGAGGAGAGGAGGGTGACAGCTACACACTGTCCAAAACATGCTCTTCTACTGCCTCTGCATAGAAATTATATATTGATTCACATTAGTTTTGTATGCAGATATTAATTGTCTATTATTTAAGTTGTGCTATAGAGTCAAGGAAAACCAGGCAACCTATGCCCCACGTAATTCCTTATATATATATATATATACACACAGATTTATGAAAGGAAATATATGTATATAATCTAATAATCACTGTCGGACGCATTAGGTGACAAATAACATTAGATTGCCATTTCTGTATTGAGAAATTTTGGGAAGAGTATAATATCCATTAAAAGTATGCAATATTGCTTGCATCTGTCACGTTTAGTGTTTGTTCTGTTTGCCTGTGACACCCAGTTTGCACCTGTGTTTCATTGACTTAATCCCAGTCACCTGTTGTCTTGTTAATTAGTCGTTATGAGTTAATTTGTCCCAGCTGTGTCTCGTTTCCCTGATCTGTTCTGCGTATTTAATGCTGCGTTCCAGGCACGTTTTTGAGCTCGTAAATTACGACTTCAAACCACGACTCACGACTTTGTAGCGTTCCAGGCCAGTCACGCAAAAATACCTGAGCGCAATATACTTATTGTTTCAGACACATAACATTGTAATACATAATCGTGTGTGTATATACATACTTATTGTTTCAGACACATAACATTGTAATACATAATCGTGTGTGTATTATTATCATTATTATTATATTATTATTAATTTGACTGCAACGTTATATTGTCCTAAAGTGTATTCTCATCGTGTACCGCCGGCAGAATACTGCATCCGTAGGGGCTGCCATTGTTGTTTTGTATGGTTTTGCGGGCTATGTGACGTCAGAACTCGTAACTGGGAGTACATGGATCTAGTACGAGTTCACGGGTGGGAAGTCACGGGTTTGACTGCCGTTCCAGTGCACTTTCACGGGTATAAGGTTGGAAAAACACGAGTTACAGGTTGCCTGGAACGCGGCATAAGCCCCGTGTTTCAGTCTGGTCCTTGTCTGTCGTTGCTGCTACATGTTTGGTTGTCCTGTTCATGTTTCCTTTGATTCAGTTTGCGAGTATTCAAGTTTGTTTCAATAAACACTGCTGATATTAAGATCCTGCTTTAACCAGCCCGTGACCGCATCAGTGCCGCTGTGGGATTTGGGATGCCGCAGAAACACTTTGTTTTGTTGGTCACAGTAGAATTGTGTTTATGGTTCAGTCAAGCATCATAGAGGAAGAAATAATACAATGAGTAGAAAACAATCAAATTGTGCCGATATTACTTAGTTACAAATGTTTTTCACCATTCACTTTAAATCATTTGTTGCCACGACAGATTATTTGTCAATTAGATTTCATGATATATTTTTGTGAATAAGACAAGACATTTTAAATCCTTCATGGAGAAATTTAAACAATTCACGCACCTTTCATAGGCTTCATGGGTTTTTTGTAGTTAACAGCTCAAGCTAAAACAAGCATATTTGGTATAAAAACAAACAAACATGGAAAATATAATACTTACCACAAAGTATATTACTGTCCGACCTTCACATGCTTTTAGCTTTGATTCAATTGCAAAATTAAGTAATGACACTTCAAATGCAGTACCAAAAATAAATCCTATAGAAATTAATGTTTACCCATTAGTGTTTCTAAAAGGTAATTGTACTGCAGAAGAAAGGAGACGACTAAGTCTGGTTCCGTACTCACATGGGTCATGCAGTTCTTCGGTGCGTCATTCGGGGATCTGACACTGACCACCATTCAAACCACTGTGGACCATTGACAATAGTGTGTGTGTGTGTGTGTGTGTGTGTGTGTGTGTGTGTGTGAGTGAGTGAGTGAGAGAGGAGGAGAGAGAGAGAGAGAGAGAGAGAGAGAGAGAGAGAGAGAGAGAGAGAGAGAGAGAGAGAGAGAGAGAGAGAGAGAGAGAGAGAGAGAGAGAGAGAGAGAGGAGAGAGAGAGAAGGAGAGAGAGAGAGAGAGAGAGAGAGAGGGGAGAGAGAGAGAGGGAGGAAGTTCACAAGCTACCTATACGGTATAACATAGTTAAAAACAATTATTCTCAATTGTGCATAAAACACACTTTACTTTTGGTACAAAATTTTTTCTGTGAAATTACAGTATATTCCAGGTTAATATTTGCATTACTTTCCCATTAGAACTTTTCTTGTATCTAATGTACTCTTAGAGATTTCTTGTCAAATCTATAGTACTTTTCTGGTAATTTAAGTCAAGATTTTACAATTGTACTGTAAAACAATGCTTGGTTTTACTTGATTACTGTAAACGTTATGCTAAAAATGACTGTAAACAAACAACAACACACTGTGTTTCTCAGTAGAAGGCACCCAGCATGCAATGCAGCACAAATAGATTATGATGTGGAGGTTTTTGATACTTGTTGAATTTAACGATTCCGATTCCATTATCGATATTGCTTATCGATCCGATTCCTTTTGGGTGAGGGAATAAGTACAAATTTGTTTGTTTGTATTACCTCGCTTTATTATCTGATCAGAAGACACAGCACAGAGTATTAGGGGTGTGAACCTACACTGGCCTCACGGTTCGGTTCGATTACGATTATCATGTCATCGATTCAGTTCTTGATATCTCGATGCATTACGATGCACTGCATCCTCAATTTTCAATTTTACTTCAAAGTGATGTGTGCTGTTCAGGAAGTCGCAGTGAAAGAAACAGTGACATTCCAGTTTGAGTTTCACAGGACTAAAGTCAAGAAAATTAAATTCTGTCAAATCAATTTTGATTTAAAGAAATGTCCATTTAAAAGCAGCGCTCATTCATTAGTGTTTAATGAGACGCGCGCATCAACCGTCGCCAGAGTCAAACTCTGCAGGCGTCAACAGTTACCAGTTGGTGTGGCCTCCAGGAGGAAAGTAATTTTCACAGACGCCTCCAACCAAGGTTGGGTGGCGCTGTGCGAGGGCAAGCCTGTCTCTGGCCTCTGGTTGAGCCCGGAGAAGAGCTAACATATCTACTGCCTGGAAAAGAGAGCAGTTTGGTTAACCCTGAACGCGTTTCTGCCAGACCATGTCTTAGTCCGCACGAACAATATGTCAGTGGTGTCCCATACAAATCGCCGGGCGGCCTCAGATCGGGCAACCTGTATGTCATGGCCATAAAAATCCTCCTTTGGGCACAAGCCAACCTGCGCTCTCAGAGAGCTGCTCATGTCCCGCGAGTCCAAAATTTGGGTGCGGACATCTCGAGACAACAATCGTAACCCACAGACGATTCGTCTGATATGGAGTGTATTCGGCAAGGCAGAAGTCGACCTCTTCGCCTCGGAAAGCAACACTCATTGTGCAATGTTCTTTTCTAAGAACAGGGATTTTTTTCTTAGAACGCCTCTATGCTCTGAAGTGGTCAGTATTCACCAGCTGGTGCACAGCTAGGGACCTCGAGCCCCAGTCATACGAGGTGTCGGTGGTACTCTCCTTCCCCCATTCCTGGCCCAGACGCCGTCTATATGCGTTCCCGCCAGTCTCTATGATCCCTCAGGTCATCAGACGTATCAAGGAAAGTGGATGCCAAGTCCTCGTAGTAGCCCCCCTTTGGAAAACCCAGGCATGGTTTCCGGAGCTGATGCAGATGATGGATATTGTTCCCTAGCCGGTGCCCTAGCCGGATCTCCTCACACAGGCAAACGGGACGATTTGGCACCCTCACCCGACTTATGGGCCCTTCATGTGTGGCCCCTCAACGGGTATCCTGGGACCTCCCAGAAAAGGTCTTGAATACCATCACTGAGGCTAGAGCACCGTCTACCAGGCGCCTCTATGCTCTGAAGTGGTCAGTATTCACCAGCTAGCACCTCGAGCCCCAGTCATGCGAGGTGTCGGTGGTACTCTCCTTCCTACAAGAGCTTCTGGATGTGGGTCGCTCCCCATCCACGCTCAAAGTGTATGTGGCAGCCGTAGCAGCTTACCATGCTCCGGTGGCTGGCCAGTCACTGGGGAGAAATGACCTCGTCGTTCGTTTCCTTAAAGGAGCCAGGAGGATGAATCCCCCTTCTATACCAGCTTGGGACCTCTCCGCGGTTCTTGGGGCCTTGAAGGGTCCCCCGTTTGAGCCGCTGCATGATCGGCTGATCTTAAACTGAAAACAGCTCTGCTGCTGGCCCGTTCATTGTTATGAAAATATAATAAAATATTTTTTTTTTCTTTTATTAAAAAAATATATAAATTAATATAGGTTTCAGCCTAAAAGTGACAGAAAGTCAAAGCCATAATTCTAACCAAGTTGTGTTAAAAATCTTAGGTCAATATCTAAAAAAAAAAATCTTTTCTGTGAGACTATTAGCTGTCATGCACAGCATATTGCTGATTCCTAAAGGTCACTAGTTACTTGATCTGGCATATGACACCACAGCACACATCAATATGTTTTTTGTTGTTGTTGTTGTTGTTTTTTACAATTTGTTTGACTGCTTTTACACAAATAAATGTTACATTTCTATAAAAATTTAATTTGGAACAAACAAATAAGCCAATGAATCAAAAAAGAAAAGTATGAAAACTAAACCACAAACTATTTACAATTATCACCTATTTACAACTTTTTTCTCTCTTGTTAACAAATATTTAAAACTATTATCATGTATTGAATCAATAAATTTATAATGGGCATTTTGTAATAAAATCTATTTAAATCACTTTTTCTATACATGTATACAGCATAGGGGTAGTATAATATTGTTTTTTGAATATTTTTGGCTAAATAGGCTACTAGAATCAATGTTTCTTTTATGAACTTTGAGCATGGAATAATTAAAAGTGTGGTTGTTGACTTTTTGTTACAAAGGTGAAAACTCCTGTAATGATACAGATTTTTTGATGCGCACTCTTGTCATATATTAATCCATTACTCTTCCAAAATATATTTTTCTGCAAAATCATCAACAAATATGTATTATTGAGTCTTAGACCTTTCCAACGAGTTATAGTTTGCCATGGTTAGATTAGGATTTAGTAGTAAAATATTGAAGTAAACTTAAGCGTCCCTCTAGCAGGACGGTGACAGTTAAAGGGTTAAACAAATGTAAAGATTGAAATGGTCTTTAGTACGACATATTAACATGGTTTGAAGTAAACTTTGGGCATATCTGTGTATGTGGCGCCGTTTGTAAAGCGGCTCACGCTGAAAATAACAGCAACATTTTGTCACATTTAGCTTGAAACAATGTTTAAAAACTGGTTTGAATTTTTGACGGTCACTTTTTAGCACATTTACAACAATATTTGTCAACTTAGAGATATTTTAAATAGTTAAATCTAAATATAATAAATGTTACACTTAAATGTTAAATCTAAATATTAAATCTAAATCTAAATGTTAAATCTAAATATTAATTCTAAATCTAAATGTTCAATCTAAATGTTAAATCTAAATCTAAATGTTAAATCTAAATCTAAATGTTAAATCTAAATCTAAATGTTAAATCTAAATATTAAATCTAAATCTAAATGTTAAATCTAAATGTTAAATCTAAATATTAATTCTAATCTAATGTTCAATCTAAATCTAATGTTCAATCTAAATGTTAAATCTAAATGTTAATCTTAATGTTAAATTTAACTAAATGTTAACTAATGTTAATCTAAATATTAAATCTTAATCTAAATCTTGAATCTAAATGTTTCAGGTGAAACTAAATATTTAACTAATATGCAAATTCAAAATGCCGGTAACAGGAAGTGCCAAAATAAAAGCTCGAGGAGGTCAGTGTGTGTTTATAGTGTCAAATAACGAATAAAAACCATCTCATCCGGGAAAATAGACTCTTGGACATGGATTATCGTGATAATAACTATCTAAAATAATAAACACTTTGGAGAAAACTGTATTTGAAGAGTAGGCTACTTTGAGTTTTTGTGTCACTTTTATGAAAGGTGCGGGACTTATGAGCTGTAGCCATAATCGCCAGCCAGGAGGGGGCTCACTTTGACTGATCTGTCATGTTCGCTTGCATAAAACGTGTATAATAATAATAATAACAAACATGTTTGTTATTTTAGGTAGTTATTTAACGATAATCCATGTCCAAGAGTCCATTTTCCCGGATGAGATGGTTTTTATTCGTTGTTTGACACTATAAACACACACTGACCTCCTCAAGCTTTTATTTTGCCACTTCCTGTTACCGGCATTTTGAATTTGCATATTAGTTAAATTTTTAGTTTCACCCGAAACATTTAGATTTAACATTTAGATTTAGATTCAACATTTAGATTTAGATTTAATATTTAGATTGAACATTTAGATTTAGATTTAACATTTAGATTTAGCATTTATTATATTTAGATTTAACTATTTAAAATATCTCTAAGTTGACAAATATTGTTGTAAATGTGCTAAAAAGTGACCGTCAAAAATTCAAACTCATTCAAAAAATTCATTGTTTGAAGCTAAATGTGACAAAATGTTGCTGTTATTTTCAGCGTGAGCCGCTTTACAAACTGCCATACTTTCCAACCTTGAGACCCCAGAATTCGGGAGATACTCAGGGGGGGCTATTTTTGTATAATGGAGAGCAATTTTCACTGACAGCAGCCACGAATTACTTACAAGAGAAGTGTAAATACAACATACATAGGCTTTATCCGTGTTTCTGCTTGTGCTTTCATCACACATCAGCAGGGCTCTGAAGTGTCACGCATTGAGGGTGACAGTCACTCATTTCGGTCTTTTGTCACGCTCTCCCGCCACACATTGTATTTCTCACGCTGAAAAACTATTTGTAATATATTTAATATGCCGAAGCGCCCTAAACTCTGGCCGCGCGTCTCCTCTGGTGTTGTTCGTCTGGTGTTGTTAGCCAATCAGAAAATAGCACTATTGTTTCTAAGTAAGATTTAACGCAACAACCAATGACACCCCGTCGGCTGGGTGTCTCTCTCGCACCCGCACTCGGAAATCGGGAGAAATTCGGGAGAAAGGTCGGTCCGGGAGATTTTCGGGAGGGGCTTTGAAATTCGGGAGTCTCCCGGAAAAATCGGGAGGGTTGGCATGTATGCAAACGGCGCCCCATATCTGTGGCTGAGACCGTAAGTGGGACCTTATTAAATAGGCTACATCATAACATGATGTTTTGCAGATAAAACAGTTTATTTAACGAAAGGAAGCTCCATATGCATCTACAAAAGTATCAAAGTTTGGCTGAATCCTGAAAATCCTAGACGTGCCTCTGAAAAAAACAAACAAACAAAACATTAATAAATCTTTCAAGAAGCTTGTTGAATCATAAAACACGCACGCAATCAATAGTTACACACTGATGTAACTAGAACAAACGCATATTTTATGCTGAGAAATCCTCATTTCTTGTTGAAATATGAGTTTGTGATGTGGGGAAATAAACTATTGTCCAGCAGATGGCAGTGCCATCCCAGCAATATTTAAAGATAAATCACTGAACAAGTATTTATGTTCATACTCGGTACAGGTTAAACTGTTTTAAAACATAACATTAAATAATAAACAGTTCCAATGATATGAATTTTGATGAAATAACCTGATATAAACTGAATAAATAAAGCAGGAATAAGATGTTCTCACCTAAAGCCCTCATATGCACATCTGTCCACAATTAATAATTAAAATAAATGCTTATAAATAACATTCTCTTTTGTGACAATGATGACTAGATAAAGCCGTAATTCTTATATCAATCTCACTGTCTTCTATATGACTGGTTACAAAGATTTCGCCATAATGTTGAATCTTTTATATATAAAGTTTATTAATTCTCTGTACCTCATTCATGCAAACATTGTGATCTAAACATGTGTGAATGATGGCAACAGTATTTGGCAAAACTGTGAGGATATACATGTACTTTCTCAAGGTAAATATTTTGGTTCGGCACCAAATTAAATTAAAGCATGTCCAATGCATTTCCGATTCCGGACTGATTAGACTAGTTGGCAACTAATCAATCTTAAGATAGTGGATTGGAGGTTTGGAGCACATTAAAAGTATGAAGGTCTGTTTTTCCAATGTTTCTGCTTGCATTTTTTGAACTTTTTCTCTCGTTTGTATCTCTATGCTTTAATAGAACTGCCACTTTTCACTCTGTGATAAACAGGCTTGTGTTTGTTTCGTTCTTTCACATTGTTTGTGTTCATATTTAGCTGAAAGTATTATACCTGTCCATTAAAATCAAGTAAACAACTGCGTCACTCTCCACTTTCAAACCTAAAAAGCTTGAAAAGAAAAGACAGAACCAGACGTGACTGCAAATATGGAGGAAAGAGATTTTTATGAGACAAACATCCCACGCACGCACGCACGCACGCACACACACACACACACACACACACACACACACACACAGATATTATTTTGTTCACCAATGTAACTTTAAAACAACAAGTTTAAAAAAAACACGATGTCTGCTGCATTGCATGCTGAAAAGTCTGTGAAATAACTGTGAAAGTTAATTATTAAGCTGGAATATAATGGAATTTCACACTAAAATTTGAACAGTGTAGTTTTGAGATGATTTAAATAATTTAATTAAGTGCTATTAGTAGCTAGAAACGTTAGAAAAAAATGACTATTTCATTTAATACCACTGTGAGTATGATTAGTTTGTCGATAACATAAACTGCCAATCCCAACTATGATTTCATATCCGACTACTGAAAAATTAACCATCTTGTATTATCAATTCATTAATCAAAGTGAATGAGTTTTTGAAATTTCGAATAAATACTTGACATGAGAGTACACATTATATTTTTATCTGAGTGTTGAGTGATAAAGAATGACAACATGCACTTGTTCACCTGTATTTGGCTGTAATGTTTGGCTGTAATATTTCTTGTTACACACACATTAATTTATTTTTTCGCTTCAGTAGCCTCTAAATTGAAGGCACATGCATTTTCTGTGAAGCTGCTTTGAAATTATATATATTGTGAAAGTGCTATACAAAAAAATGTGAATTGAATTTAATGGAATTGTCACAATTAGTTACACACATATCCAAAAGGATCTTAGAAGTAAGGCTTAGAAGACAGGCTGTTTTTCTCTGAACAGCAGAGACATAATGGAAAACATTAGTGTTAGCGGATGGCTCTCTATCTTATGAGTCCACACCACACACACACACACACACACACACACACACACACACACACCACACCCACACAACCACAACACACACACACACACACACGATCCCTGTGGCTCTCTCCAATTTCAGTCTCCTTGCCGCCTACCTGGCGTTAATGGAGAAGAGGCTGGTGAGGGTGAGGCACAGAGACTGCAGACCCCCATCGATCTCAGGTGTGTGTGTGTGTGTGTGTGTGTGTGTGGTGTGTGTGTGTGTGTGTGTGTGTGTGTACCCTGGGAGCCGCGGTCCAAATCACCAGAGGATGACGCGTTATTCCTCGCTCTCTTTTCCACACGCACATATCAGTCCTCATATATATATATACTTTGCTCTGTGTTTATGTGACTTAGCCCTGAAGTGTCTACATGCTAGGCTAAGATCCCAGTCAAGAAGCTTTTGAAAGCTAATTAAGTGCCTCTTAGAAGCGGATACAATGTCTGTCACTTCACAGCTTAATTGAAGCTTGCACAAAGATGCGCATCTATGCCACCCTAGACACTTCTGCATCATATTTCATCTTCTCCTCTGCAATTAACAGTCAACATCCAAATCTGTGATTGTATCACAATGGGACAGTTTATAAGCAGACATCTGACACAGCTGTGAAAGTTTATTTCTATAGCACTTTATACAATACAGATTGTTTTAAAGCAGCTTCATAACAGAATCAATGATGAAAGCTTCATCATATATGAGACAAATCCACATTCTGCTGTAAAGCAGCTCTAAAAACACAATAGATTAGACCAATAGTATAGACTATATGTACAGCTGGATATAAATATCAAATATTCAACCAAGTCTCTACCTTTCTTACACAGAACAAGCTCCTGGACAACAACCAGTCTGGTTTCAAAAGCGGCCACTAAACTGCTCTTGGTTATTGAAGCTCTGTGACTGACAAAAACAGCTTCCAAATCCTCAGTACTGATCTTGCTGGATCTGTCTGCTGCGTTTGACACAGTGAACCACCAGATCCTCCTGTCATCCCTCAAAACAAAGGGCATCTCAGGAACCACACTCCAATAGTTCAAGTCTTATCTCTCAGTAGGCCTTCGGGGTGTTGTGGAGGGGTGAGGTGCCTCAGGGCTCAATACTGGGACCGCTTCTCTTCTCCAACTACATGTCATCACTAGGATCTGTCATTTGAAAACATGGTTTCACCATAACCGTTATCATTTAGCTACTGGAGTGCCTCAGGGCTCAGTACTGGGACCACTTCTCTTCTCCAACTACATGTCATCACCAGGATCTGTCATTCAGAAACATGGATTATCCTATACTGCTATCATCTGGCTACTGGAGTGCCTCAGAGCTCAGTACTGGGACCGTTTCACTTTTTCATCTACATGTCATCACTAGATCTGTCATTCAGAAACATGGATTTCCCATCACTGTTATCATCTAGCTACTGGAGTGCCTCAGGGCTCAGTGCTGGGACCACTTCTCTTTTCCAACTACATGTCATCACTAGGATCTGTCATTAAGAAACATGGTTTCACCATCACTGTTATCATTTAGCTACTGGAGTGCCTCAGGGCTCAGTACTGGGACCACTTCTCTTTTCCAACTACATGTCATCACCAGGATCTGTCATTTGGAAACATGGTTTCACCATCACTGTTATCATTTAGCTACTGGAGTGCCTCAGGGCTCAGTGCTGGGACCACTTCTCTTCTCCAACTACATGTCATCACTAGGATCTGTCATTAAGAAACATGTTTTTTCCTATCACTGTTATCATCTAGTTACCGGAGTGCCTCAGGGCTCAGTGCTGGGACCACTTCTCTTCTCCAACTACATGTCATCACTAGGATCTGTCATTAAGAAACATGTTTTTTCCCATCACTGTTATCTTCTAGTTACTGGAGTGCCTCAGGGCTCAGTGCTGGGACCACTTCTCTTCTCCAGCTACATGTCATCACTAGGATCTGTCATTAAGAAACATGTTTTTTCCTATCACTGTTATCATCTAGTTACCGGAGTGCCTCAGGGCTCAGTGCTGGGACCACTTCTCTTCTCCATCTACATGTCATCACTAGGATCTGTCATTAAGAAACATGTTTTTTCCTATCACTGTTATCATCTAGCTACTGGAGTGCCTCAGGGCTCAGTGCTGTGACCACTTCTCTTCTCCAACTACATGTCATCACTAGGATCTGTCATTAAGATCTGACGGGAGCTGCACGCATCTCAGCCTGCCTGACAGAACTGCTTGTGGTCTCGACCACTTTATCACAACTTCTCCATTCAGCTGGGTTCGTCAACCATAACTCCCTCCAGGACACCTTGGAGTTGTGATTGATGATAAGTTGAACTTCACAGACCACATTGCTAAAACTGTCACTGGCCTCACTGTTTTAATCAATCCAGCTATCCAGTCGCTAAACACTTCCACAGTAAACTCCACGAAGATGCAATTTATGTAGTTTAATCATGAAAAGTGTGAAACTACAAAGAAGAGAAAATACACAAGCATGAATTTCTCAAAGTAGACAAATCATCAAAATGAGCACTCTCAAACACACAAGGCAAATAACCAACAACAATATAGTTGTATATCAACAGCATTAATACTTGTAAACTTGAGTAGAAAAAGTAACAAACATGCTGAATTAAATGCTACATTACATAGCACAACAACAGAGTACACAATGCTCACTAAACAAAATCAAACAGTCACTTACAGATATTGCATTGCAAAGGGCTTTGATAGACAAGATGAAGCTGGATGTCTGCAACCACATGGAGTACCTTGCACAACTCAAGCACAGAAGAAATATGGCCTACTTCCTCTTTTAAACAGGAAGCCATAGGAAAACTAAGAAAAACTCAAATAAAGTATCAAAATAAAAGTCCTTGTTTAAACCGAAGTTTAAAGTCCAGCACACTCCCCGCCTGGGGTATGTAAATACCTCACTTTAGCTTTTTTACTCCCAATATCTTAGGGGGAGTAAAGCAGAACCACTTCTGATATAGGGCGAATAAAGTTTTTCTGCAAACCTTCTCTGATGAATTTCAACTCCACTTTCCTCACAAGACCATCTTTACTAGGTAGTGTTTTTGCAATGATAGCCATAGGCCACTGATTTCTCTTGACTTGGCTATCCTTCATCAACACAATGTCTCCTTCCTTGAGACAAGGCTTCTTGTCTTGCCATTTCTGCCTACTCTGTAGAGTGGCAAGATACTCACGGCGCCATCTTGTCCAAAATGTTTCTGCAAGATTTTGAACTCTTTTCCACTCAGCCTTGAAAAGATCTTTATCTGTAAACTCGCCAAGTGGCGGAGGGATCGAACAGGTTTTCTGGGTCAACAGAATAGCAGGGGTGAGTATTAAAGGATCTTCAGGATCTGAAGACACTGGCACGAGAGGGCGTGCATTAATGATAGCGGACACTTCAGCCATGAGGGTTACAAGAACGTCGTGTGTGAGATGCAGGGACTTTCCTTCAAGCAACATACAGTCAAGAATACGTCGGGCTATACCCACCATCCTTTCCCAAACACCTCCCATATGTGATGCATGGGGAGGGTTGAATATCCATGTACAAGCATGTTCTTGTAGATACTTCTGAAGATCAGAGCCTGAAGTTTCTTTATTCATCTTGAGCTCCTGCACTGCTCCAATAAAGTTTGTGCCACAATCAGAGCGTATCTGCTTAGCGGGTCCCCTTATTGCAAAAAAACGTCTCAGAGCATTAATGAATCCGCTTGAGCTCAATGTCTCTACAACTTCAATGTGCACTGCTCTTGTGCACATACATGAGAAAATGATTGCCCATCTTTTGGAATTGGAGCAGCCTCCTCTGGTGCGGCGAGAAACAACCTGCCATGGTCCAAATACATCGACTCCTACATATGTGAAAGGTGGAGCCACTTGAAGTCTTTCTGCGGGCAAATCTGCCATCAGTTGGAGCTCTGTAGGATGGCGAAGCTTTCTACATGTCACACACTTGTTAAGTAGACTTCCAATGCATCTTTTGGCACTCATCAGCCAATACCCTGCTGCTCGTATTGCTCCCTCAGTAAAATGTCTTCCTTGATGTTTGACTGCTTGATGGTAATGTCGAACAAGCAAGGTTGCTACGTGATGTTTACCAGGAATGATCACAGGATTTGATTCTTCCTTCTCAAGACCTGCCTGAGCAATACGGCCTCCAACGCGCAGAAGACCTTTGTCATCCAGAATAGGATTAAGTTTCTGTATACTACTTTTAGGTGAGAGATTGCATCCTGCTTTTATATCACTTAGCTCTTCAGGAAAGGCTACATTTTGAACGCTCTTTAGGATAACAATCCTGGCTTTTTCCAACTCCTCATTTGTGGGACTGTTACTACAGAGATGCCATCCACTACATCTTGGATCTTTTGTTAGATGGGAGAATGACTGGGAGATGTGGCTTAAATGAGCGATCGCTCTGATTAGCTTATTCAAGCTTGAGAAGCGTTCAAAACGCTCAGGAGTCAGGAACTGAGTAGGCACTACAGTTAAACATGAAATCACTTGTGGTCGGATTTCTGTATCTACTTCAAGATCAACAAGGTCATAGTTCTCTTGAAGCAAGGCATTTAAGGATGGAGTGTTCTGAAAGAAATCTGGCCCTGTAAACCAAGTTGTACTACTGAGATAATCAGCTGATACAGATCTAGACCCATGATCTGCAGGATTGGCATCTGATGGAACATAGCTCCATTGACTAGGAGTAGATGACTGAAGAATTCGTTGGATTCTGTTGTGCACATACACATAAAAGCGTTTTGTTCGATTATGAATATACCCAAGAACAACTTTACTATCTGTGTAGAACTGGATATTATTGAACTGCAAGCCTATTTCTTCTACAACCATGTCTGCGATCTCAACTGCTAGAACTGCTGCACAGAGTTCTAATCTTGGAACAGTCAGATCTGGCTGTGGTGCCAACTTTGTCTTTCCAAACACAAAACCAGTATCTGTTTGGCCATTTTGAGATGTGGATCGCAGATAAGCTACAGCTGCAACAGCTTTCATGGATGCATCTGCAAATATACACAATTCCCTTGTCTGAACCTCTGAAGTAGGAAAAGATGAGTAAGTTCGTTGGATCTTTAGATCTACAGTAGCAGGTTTTGTAAGGAATTCCTCCATCTGATCCATTCTGGCTTTATGTCATCAGGTAATGTAGAATCCCAGTCTTCAGCCTGCTTTGAGAGTTCCCGAAGCAACAGCCTGCCTTTGATGGTAACGGGAGCAATGAAACCATAAGGATCATATAAGCTGTTTACAGTTGACAGTACACCTCGCCGGGTGAATGGCTTCTTATCGTCAATAGCTTGGAAAGTAAATGTGTCTGATGCCAAATTCCATGACACTCCTAGGCTACGCTGGACTGGAGTATCTTCAAAGAAGAGGTCAACATCTTTGATATCCACAGCCCGATCTTCAGGGTGAAATGCCTCAATCACTGCAGGTCGATTGGAGATTATTTTATGCAGCCTAAGATTTGCTACTGCAAGCATGTCTTGAGTTTGCTTCAGAGCACTAATTGCTGCGGTTTCATTTGGGAAGGATTTCAGAGCATCATCAACATAGAAATCATGTTCAACAAACTCTTTAACGTCACTGTCGAAGTTCTTTTCTTCCTTCTTGGCCGCTCTATGCAAACCATATATGGCAACAGCAGGAGAAGGACGATTGCCAAAGACATGTACACACATTCTGTATTCCACTATTTCTTTACCAGGGTCATTGTCTTGATACCAGAGAAAGCGCAGGAAATCTCTGTGATCCTTTCTGACTAAAAAACAGTGGAACATATGCTGAATGTCAGCGGTGATCGCCACTGGCTCCCTACGAAATCTTAGCAACACTCCCAGGAGGGTATTGTTGAGATCTGGCCCCTTAAGTAGGATATCATTCAATGAGACTCCATCATAAGGTGCACTAGAATCGAAGACCACTCGGATCTTGCTTGGCTTCTTCGGATGATAAACACCAAACAATGGCAGATACCAACATTGTTGATCTTTCTTGAGTGGGGGAGCAATTTCTGCATGTCCTTTAGAGAACATGTTCTCCATAAACTCAAGAAAATGAGCTTTCATTTGAGGACGTTTGTCCAAAGTATGACGAAGTGAGGAGAGACGGCTGTAAGCATACTTTCTGTTATTTGGAAGCCTTCTTCTGGGAACTTGAAATGGCAAAGGAGCCACCCAGCCATTGGATTCATCTTGGTAGAACTCTTTGTCCATTATGCGTAGAAACCTGTCATCGTCCACTGACAGTGCAAGCTTGTGATCTCTGGATGTACAAACAAAGATTGATTGGCCTAGCTTCTCACTTGCACGTGTTGCTAAAGCACTTACGCTTTTTGATGTAAGATGATCTTGAAACTGAAACTTGGTGCCATACTGCTCTTTTACATGGAACTGACTTTCACTGGGCCAGAGTAAACTGGGGCGACCACTTTCAAGTATGGAGGTCTTAGAAACATCTACATGATCAGGTCGATGAGCACCTCCAAGACACACGTCTCCAATAACTACCCATCCAAGATCTAACTTTTGAGCAAATGAAGCGTTGGGTGGACCATCAATCTGTTGACGGACCTTGTGGACCCTAATGAGGTCCCTACCAAGGAGGAGAAGGATGTTAGCATCTGGGTCTAGGGATGGTATTTCATGAGCTATATCTCTCAGGTGACTGAAATGACGTGCTGCATCTGGGGTAGGAATTTCAGAACGAATGTTAGGAATCTGATTGCACTCTAGCAGTGTAGGAAGATGAAGGCTTACACTCTTATCCAACGATTCCACAATGTAGCCATTTGCTCTCCTTCCTGTTGTCTCTTTTAATCCAGCACATGTCTTGAGTGAATATGGAAAAGAAGATCCTTTGATTTGAAACTCTTCAAAGAATTCTGTTCTCGCTAATGAGCGGTTGCTCTGTTCATCAAGAATTGCATACATTCTTCTAGATTCGGTTTTGTTACCGACAGGATAGACCATTAACCAAACAAATCTTGGAACATGCTCTGGCACTCTTTCCAGCTCCACACACTTCAGTACACTTTGAGGTTACCTCTTGGTTGGTTAATTCATCTTCCTCCCCACCATCCTCTAAGACAGGAAAGATGGTTTTCCTCCAAGGTGCTGGACCAGGATGTAGAGCTGACACATGACGATCACTATCACATTCAGTGCAATGGATTTCAGCTTTGAAGTTTTTTGCCATGTGATCTACAGAAGAGCAGCACCTGAAGCATACTGAATGTTCTTTAAGAAACTGTTTGCGATCCTCAAGACTTTTTGCTCTAAAGCCTCTGCATCTTATAAGTGGATGAGGCTTATCATGAATGAGACAATATCGTTGAGGATTAACAATCTGTATCCTGTCAAGAACATCTCTTGTTTCAGACATGTTAACTTGGGTTTTATGAACAGCTATAGACGCTTGCCTGAATTGATCTGATCTTTCTCTTTTTTCTTGTGGCGGTGTTGAAGGAAAAATGGCAAAGCTGGGATCTGTTCTTGTTTTAGCTTCTGAACGAATAAAGTCAGCAAACACAGAAAATGGTGGGAAGGCCACATAATGTTCTCTCTTGTACTTCGATCCATACGATATCCATTTTTCTTGGATACCATAAGGAAGTTTTCCTACAATCGGGCTCACACCATGAGCAGTGTCAAGGTAAGACAGCCCAGGAAGATAGCCATCCAGCTTGGCTGCCTCTAGCTCTGCAAGCAGGTCTCCAAGATCACGCAGCCTATAGAGATCTTTACCTGATATTTTAGGGAAGCTTTCTAATTTGGAGAAGAGAGCCCTTTCAATTGCCTCTGCTGAACCATACATTTCCTCTAGCCTCTCCCAAGCTATTTGTAGACCTTCAAAAGGGTGCCTAATATTGACTGATTTTATTCTTCGTACATGTTCAGATGATTCTCTTCCGAGATATTTGATGAGCAAATCCATCTCTTCCTCTGGCTTAAGGTCAAGGTCTGCAATGGCACTTTTAAAAGATGATCGCCAAGCCCAATAATTTACAGGTTTATCATCAAAAGAATTCAGTCCAGAAGTTACCAACTGACTACGTGCAATGTATTTGGCCAGGCTGTAAGTGTCTGACATGTGCTCAGGACTACATTGTAAATTGCGGCTTGAAGCTTGCTCTCTTGCATAGTCTGCAGTGCGTTGGAGGCTGATCTCTTTGGAAAACTCTGATGCTGATACATGGTCTACTTCTGTGAAGGCTGCTGCTAGAATTTCTGCTTCTGCTATGGCCGCATCTCTCTCTTTTTCTTCCTGCAGTGCCTCTAGTGTTGCTTGAAGTCGGGCTTGTTCCACTTTAATCTCAATTTCTTTCTTTGCATGAGCCGCTCTTGCCTTGGCTGCCTCTGCTCTTGCACGAGCTTTCGTGACGGCTAAACTGGCCGTAGAACTTCTTGATGAGGTAGAAGCTTGAGAACTTGAGCAAGCATCATCACTTTCTTTGTGCATGCGATGGCGCAGTGATGATTTAGATTCTCTTGAGGACATGATCTTTGTGCAGGCTTACAAACAGAGATATCTCTCTGATAGATGCAGTTGTTAGACAGGCAATCCATTCATCTCGCAATCCATCCAATTCGCTGCTTATCTTTTCACTGTCACTGGCCTCACTGTTTTAATCAATCCAGCTATCCAGTCGCTAAACACTTCCACAGTAAACTCCACGACGATGCAATTTATGTAGTTTAATCATGAAAAGTGTGAAACTACAAAGAAGAGAAAATACACAAGCATGAATTTCTCAAAGTAGACAAATCATCAAAATGAGCACTCTCAAACACACAAGGCAAATAACCAACAACAATATAGTTGTATATCAACAGCATTAATACTTGTAAACTTGAGTAGAAAAAGTAACAAACATGCTGAATTAAATGCTACATTACATAGCACAACAACAGAGTACACAATGCTCACTAAACAAAATCAAACAGTCACTTACAGATATTGCATTGCAAAGGGCTTTGATAGACAAGATGAAGCTGGATGTCTGCAACCACATGGAGTACCTTGCACAACTCAAGCACAGAAGAAATATGGCCTACTTCCTCTTTTAAACAGGAAGCCATAGGAAAACTAAGAAAAACTCAAATAAAGTATCAAAATAAAAGTCCTTGTTTAAACCGAAGTTTAAAGTCCAGCACAGACCACATTGCTAAAACGGCCCAGTCCTGCCAGTGTCTTTGCCATTTACAACATTAGGACGATCAGGTCCTTCCTATCGGAGCTACACAACTCCTTGTCCAAACTCTTGTTCTACCCAGACTGGACTTTTGTAATGCTCTCTCCTTCCAGCATCACTGTCAAACCTCTGCAACTGATCCAAGATGCTGCGGCAAGAGTGTCTTTATCGAGCCGAAGAGACGCACGTCCACTCCTCTCCTCACAAAATTGCCAATCGGCTGCTCGTATCAAATTCAAGGCACTGATGTTTGCCTACAGAACAACCACTAGCTCTGCACCCCTATACCTAAACTCACTACTTCATAATTACATTGTTACAAATGTTACATTTATATAGCGTGCTATATTTTCTAGGTGCTCAAAGCGCTTTTTTGATTACCACAGATAGTCAAGACCTTGGTTGAACGTCTCATCCGAAGATCGGATCAAAACTTCAGACCTATGTGCCCTCCAGAAGCTTGAGTTCTGCAAGTGAACGGCATCTTGTGGTGTCATCATCCCTATTGTTGGTTTGAGCATCTGCTAAATGATTAAATTAAACTCCCATTAGAGTATTAGTAGACTATTAGGTTAAGGTTAGTAGAGTAAGTTGACAAGTTCCACAGTTACTTTCAAAATGTTACCATGCTTAATTTTTATAACATTTATTGCAAATGATGACATATCCAAAATTAGGTTTTAGGAGTTTTTTTAGGTTTTATTTTTTAGGAGGTTTTGTCAAGTTTAGCTCACAAAATATGGTTAAGTAAACACAATTACACACACACATCAAAAACAACAACAACCTTTATTTATAAAGCACATTTAACACAATACAAATTGATCCAAAGTGCTGTAGAATAGCAGGACTACACTATAACAAACAACAATTACAAGTCTCCAAAAGCTAAAGAATAAAAATTTGTTTTAAGAGTAGATTTAAAAATGTCCAATGATGGAGCAGACCTCACATGATAAGATCACCCTTGAATTTGTAGCGACATTGTGACACATTTAAAAGCAAGTGATTAGATCATCTTAGGCCCCATTTACACTGCATGGTTCAAGTGACCCAAATCCGATTTTTTCCTCTCATGTGGCACAGATCGGATATGACCCATGAACGTGTAAGCAGGAAAAAAACGCATGGATTCCGATTTTCTCAGATCGGATCCAAGCCTCACTCATATGTGGTAATAAATCGGATATGAATCGGATATGTGCATTTGCGTGTGCCATGTAAGCAGACAAATCGGATATTCCCCAGTAAATGCGAGTAGTACGTCATTAAAAAAGTGACGTCAACTCAGGGGGACACCACAACTGGGATCACATTCTTATTATAGGCGCGAGGGGAAGGATACACACAGTGGAGCGATGCGGAGGCTTTAAAGGGTACCTATCATGGAATTTTGAAAATTACCTTTCATGTAGTGTGTAACATAGATCTAAGTGAACGAAAACATCCTGCAAAGTTTTAAATATGAAAGTTCACCGTATACAAAGTTATTATCTCTCAAAAGTAAGAGTCGACTCTGAGTCGTTGATATGAATCGATAGACGAACGATGCATTTTCTCTAACTTTCGTACGTCACTTGTACAAGTTATTTGAATAAGATACGCCCACTCATTGCATTAGGAGACACCAGGGCAAACATCATGTCGACGAGACGCTGCTGTGTTTGAAGTGCGACGCAAAAGCAAACTTTTTTCATCTGCCCAGTGAGGAGCATTTGAAGACAGTGGCTACAGTTCATAACTATACCACAGAAGTATTATAGCCCGAACTTGTTCTGTGTTCGCGTCATTTTGAAGATGATTGCTTCACAAACCTAAATGCTATAAAGTATGATTTGCGAGCCGGCTGATACTGAAGGAGGGAGGTTCAGTACCGAGTTTATTTGGATCAGCTTCCTTCTCCGAATCACAATCTGTAAGTAGGCTGTTGCTTTTATGTTTGTATCATGTTCTATAATTATTTTGTGTGTTGTGTACGCACAGGCACAGCGCAGCTTCTAGCAGCTAACTTAGGTCTTCAATGTCAATTGTATTGAAATATGTGAAGTGTTTGTCGTTGTTAATGGAGTTGTCACAGGGCTCTCGAGTGTCACGCATCACGCATTGAGCGTGACAGTCACTCATTTCGGTCTTTTGTCACGCTCTCCGGCCACACATTGTATTTCTCACGCTGAAAAACTATTTGTAATATATTTAATATGCCGCAGTGCCCAAAACTCACTCACTGTGGAACCGGCAGGATTCAAGCGCGTCTCCTCCAGTGTTGCCAGGTCCGTATGCCTGCACTGTTTCCGCGGGTTGTTTGTGTAGTGCACGCTGTTTGACGCGATTGTTTTATCCACTGGAACATGATTGTTATTGAGGAAACACCCGGGAACGCTATTTGAATATTTTTGGCCGTGATTGGGTTAGTTTGATGAGCAATTGGGCTGGTTTTGTTGTGCAGACCTGGCAACCCTGGTCTCCTCTGGTGTTGTTCGTCTGGTGTTGTTAGCCAATCAGAAAATAGCACTGTTGTATCTGGGTAAGATCTAGCGCAACAACCAATGACACCCCGTCGCTGGGTGTCTAACATATCACCACAGATTAGCGTCACGCAAAGGCGGGGTTTGGAAAAATTACTCGCTAAACGATTCATATGGGAGTCGGTGAGCAAATCAGGTAAAAATAAATGCATATTATAAGACAACAAAAGTGTTTTTTGTCATTGCATGCTTGTAAAACTGTTGTTGGGGACTCCCAGAACAATATTAGGAACATTTTAAATGCCATAATAGGTACCCTTTAAGTGTTTGGGGCGAAGAGACAGTGCACGCAAAAATGCAGGGTTGTTACAGAAATAAATCCGTGTTTGAAGACATTTCACGAGATATGGGGAGGCACGGTTTTAAGCGCTCATGGCTACAGAGCCACCATAAGATACAAAGCTTAAAAAACAAATATACAAAACGAAAGCAAAACACTGGATAATTTTATTCGCATCTGCATCCATTGTATTTCGTGCTGTTTTACTTCCTTTTCCGGTCAGAACGTCTACATTTGGTAGTTTCAGCAGTGTATAGTGTAAATGCAAAAATCGGATACGGGTCACTTTTAAAAGATGATGTAAGCGGGTCGTCAAAAAAATTGGATATAGTCAGAAAATCGGATTTGGGCATCAAGACCTGCAGTGTAAATGCAGCCTAAGTGCCCTAGCAGGACAGTATGGCACAATAAGATCACAAATATACCTTGGTGCACAGCCAGACAACGCCTTATAAACAAACATTAGGATCTTAAAATCAACTCTAAACTAAATGAAGCCAGTGAAGGGATGCCAAAACAGGAGAAATATGATCCCTCTTTCTAGACCCAGTCAAAAGTATTGCAGCTGCATTTTGAACAATTTGTAATCGAGATAGTGAAGATTGAGGAAGACCACAATAAAGAGAGTTGCAATAGTCTAATTGTGACGTTACAAATGCATGAATTGCAACTTCTAAATCTTTGCTTGAAAGAAGGTTCTTCAACTTTGCAATAGATCTTAAATGAAAAAAGCTTCCTCTAATAACAGCACTAATTTGTTTATCAAAAAATAGTGGTTTTTGATTTGTTTGCATACATTTGTTGAGAGAGGATCTAACTGATGAACATTGGGTTTCAATGTTTTATGGGAACTCTTCTTAGACATAATGATTTTTATACTGTACAAACAGTGTATTCTCTCTCCTTACACTAACTCTACCCCTAAACCTACCCATCACACACAACTTTCTGCATTTTTACATTTTCCAAAAAACTCATTCTGTATGATTTATAAGCTGATTTCCTTGTGGGGATCGAAAAATGACCCCACAAAAAACAAGGATTTCCACACACATACACGCACACACAGACACGCACGCACACACACACACGGCCTGGGAATCAGTGTTTTATCTCATCTCTTTCTTAGCTGCTACTTTAAAGCTTTGGTTAAGCAATGAGAGAGTGTGTTATATTTGTTATATATATATGTTATATGTTTGAGTCTTGTACTAGGAAACACTCATTATGGAAAGTAAAGCATCGCATGACATTTGATCTTTGAAGGGTAGAGCAGAGCAATAATGGTCAGAGGAAGAAAAACAGAGAAAAACACATATAACAAGTGTTGTAGTTTTCAAAAGGAAACGATGAAGGCCAACGCTCTTTCTTCAGTAATTATGTAAGAGATTCATGAAAAATAAAAGTCATCAACAAACGCTCAGAATAAGCTTGCTTGTCTAGCTTAAAATAAATATTATTAGCTGGTTCATTTTATTATTTATATGTTCACATATATTAATTATATGCGGTTTGCTCTTTTTGTAATCCTGTTACTATAATGTGACATGTATTGGGTTAGATTTGTGATTTTCTGCCAATATCAAATATTAAAAATCTGCTAAATTATGTTGATAGCAAAATCAAATGTTTTCCATGATCAAATAAGCTGTTTCATTCATAATCATAATACAGCAGTAAATGAAAAGAGAATTTATTGAACAAATTAAAACATGAGCTAAAACTGAAAGAAAACGCATCAGACAGTGTGTGTCAAATGTTGGGTTATTTTAAGCAGTTGTTCACTTGACATTCACTTGAAATCAATGTTTTTCTCCCTCAGAATGAATGACGGCGAGTTCATGTTTAAAGTGTTAAACTGACGGTGTTACAGGTTCTCTCTCTCTTCAGACCCGCTGGAGGTGTAACGCTTGTCTTACCGCTTTCTCTGACACAGTTATTCTGTAGTGGTTCATTTAAGACGTGTAATTATTTAGACACACTAATAAGCTTGGTCTTACCGGAATAAGATCGTCCCACACAGATACACAACCACTCTTTTAAATATACACTGAAACTGCACATGCATCAGTGAATCATCACAGTTACATATGATATAACTCTGCAACTGATATCAAGATGTGCTTTTATACACTTTATAATTCTGTTCCTTCATTGATGAATAATGACACATGAACAAATGAGTAACACACTATTAACAATAACTACTATTAGCTAACAAGAAATGTTTTAATGAGTAATAGCGCTCAGTTGAATGTGCTAGTTCACTATTAGCTAATTAATAACTACTGTTTTTTCATACCTTCTAGAGAACCACTATATACAGGTTCATAATTAACATGAATAATGCATAATTTATAATAAAAGGTAATGGTAACCCACTAGTAATGACTCTAGTTTTACAACATCTTTCTACAGGAACTACTAATAATTTGGATCAGTATCTAAAATGAAAAACATGATCGGTATCTAATATTGACTGGAGACATTGTCAGCTTTTGAGATTTTGTAAGATTTTGGATAGTAATTCCTTCTGATGGATTTAGTAACACTTTAGTCATTAGTGTGTTCCCATGATCTTCACTTGAGATAATGATCCAAATTATTATTAGTTTCTTTAGAAAGATGTACTTGAATTATTACTGTCCAAAACCTTAAAATCTCAAAATGTACAATAACTTCAGTCAATATTAGTTATCAAGCTTTTCACTTGTGAATACTGATCAAAATTATTAGTGGTTTCTTTAGAAGGATGTAGTTTTGAATTTTTACTAATAGGTTACCATTACCTTTTAATATACGTTATGCATTATTAATATTAATTATGAACCTATATATAGTAGTTCTTTGTAGTCTTGAGATACTGTATGAAAAACACTGATTAGCTGATAGTGAACCGGCACGTTCGACTGAGCGCTTTTACTTACTAATTTGTTAATCAGAGTTTCTTGTTATTAATAGTAGTTATTAATAGTGTGTTACTCAATGAAGGAACAGTATTATAAAGTGTTACCGCTTTTTCTTTTCTTTTGCTCAATCTTTTCCTTTAATTCCATTGTCTTCTTTCTGTCCACACCGGTTCATTTTGCATTTTCCTCAAGAGTTCTCCCAGATTTCCGTCAGTATTTAGTTCATGCTCAGAGTCACGGAGGACTGAAAAGGTCACGACCTCCTCGCGTTTGCTAGTCGTGACATCACCGTGACGAGCTGCATGCTAATGAGGCTAATTGCTGTGTGTGTGTGTGTGTGTGTGTGTGTGTGTGTGTGTGTGTGTGTGTGTGTGTGTGTGTGTGTGTGTGTGTGTGTGTGTGTGTGTGTGTGTGTGTGTCTTCTTATTAGCATACTTGACGACAGCAACAAAGAGAGGCGAGATGTCTGCTGTGCCCTCATTTACATAGCATATGTTAACAGAACGTTAGCTTTGAACAGCTTTGAACAGAACGTTTCAAAACAGAACACATGACTTTGGTGTCATATCCTACATTCATTATGGGAATGTAGAGAATCCAAAGATAGTTCCTTAATGGGCATTTTCAGAGACGGCTGGAGTTTGGAGGAAGATGAACATGTGCAAACCTCAAACAATTTCAAAAAACTTGTCATACATTTTTTGTTTGTCTTGATGTAAGTAATCAACTCATGTAATTTTCATGGTGATATTTAAAGGTTAATTTTTTTACCCTATTCACGTGAGAAAATAATGAATATTAGGCGAATGAATAGACTATATTTGAGTCTTTTTCGAAACTTTCCCCTAATTGGATTCTTCGGGGCTTTTTTTCCCTTATTCAGGACATATTGAGGATACAAAATCAGTTTAGTTTGCTCAAGTTCAACAAATTGCAATCAGTTGCAATTTGTTCAACCTTTTTTCATAAAATGACTGGACTATTGGGTGATTCCGGGGAGCAGAATTTGAGGTATCATTGTTTTGACCCTAATTACAAGTTTCCAGCAGCTTGTGGACCGGGTTGTCCACCCAGGTTGTGATCCTCAGACATCATAGATTTCATTTTTATATGACAACCTTTTACAGCAGCCCATGTCTGATTTCCTAAAAAACTGGTGTTTTGCCCCCTGGGTAATAAGAGATTCTTAATAGAAATAGCTATACGTTAGCAGTTATCAGGTAAGAAAACCGCTCGCTTCCACAGCTCTCAATATCTGAGTCACATAATGAGAATGTAATGTAGTTGTGGGTTGGCCTGTTCTTAAAGAGGCAGTGCACTATTTTTACCAAATCCTACAAGCACATGAATTATAGTATGCTTTTAACCTTTTAAAGGCCATGTTGCAGGGTTAATTTTTCAATGAATTTGTGCAATTTGCTTGTTGGTAATAAACATTTAAACTGTTATCCATTGTATATTATGTTGTTGAGTATCACAAAACAGTATATATAATACGAAAAAGTAGGTACTATCTTACAGCGGTTTGCAACGATTCTCCTTTCCCCCACAATGCATTGCATTACGTCACCTTGGGGAGAGAATTTACCAAAGCCCGCCTCGAGAGCATTGAGAGCGACTAGAGGGACGAGTAGTAGACGAGAGTGTTCAGATAGCGCAGATTATAGATAAATAGATAAATACATAGATATAGATAGATAGACTAGATATATAGATAGACAGACAGATAGATAGATATAGATAGATAGGCTAGTAAATGCGGCAACTGCACATCCAATGGCGCGGGCGCCTCTGATGTGCGACCAATGAGCCAACTCTATGTTGTCAATCTATCTACGATATATTGTAACAATCAACCTTTTATCTTAGGCTGTGTTACTAAAACGCAAAGGGATTCTTCTGAAAGATTGTGCAGATTAGTAATACCCAACTATAACACCTCCTTGGTTTACCAGCATAAAACAAACACACACAAAAAACCATGCATCAAACACATCAACTAGATATGCTTACAGTATCGTGCTTTTATATGTTTACACAGCAAATGACTCACCCAAACCCGCAACAGTTCAATGTCCTTTCCTTTAGTCCAGAAATTCACCTAAACGTCCAAACTAAAAGACAGTTCCTTTAATTGTCCTTTCCCATGACAATCGCAAAAGAGCATATAATCCAAAGGCCGATGCCAGTCAAAGTTCCCCTGACATAGCAAACGAAGATTAGTCCACAGGAAAGAAAAGTCTCAATAACTCAGATGAATGAAATCCAACCAGCTGTCTGGGAAAGTTCTCTTGACGCGTCCTCAAACTGGTAACGCACTCAACTCCTCGCCCACTACAAACAATGTTTACATCATATTCAATTCGTTTTTCCAGTCAAACCTTCCTTCTCTTTTACTACCCAAAAGAAAACAGTTTTCTTTCACGAGACGCATGACGCACTCTGTACGGCCGCCATTTCCGGTCGCATACCCCTTCCTTTTCTTCAACCCGCCCCTATACATATACCAATTTTGGGTGCGTGGTGATTAAAGATAACAGGTGTATCAGCTGACCAGTACCCTCATACAACACCCATTTTATACAATCACACACAGTGAAAATAAACATGATAAATGCATACATAAATACATATACATATACCTCCAATATTATATGAAACCCACAGACCTATATGTAATCAATTAAATACTTAAACTCTGAATTAGCCTAAGTAATGATACCTTAACTAATGTGGCAGTGTCACCCCCCCCCCCAGCCAGAGGTACTGGAGACTGAACTTCCAAAGTAGGGCTTCACATTAACCACATTAACGGTGTCAATCTTTCTATTTTGGTCATTCCACTGTATTTGGTAGTTGACAGGTCTTAACTTTCTCACCACTATCACTGGCCCCGACCATTTAGGCGCAAGCTTGGATGAGAAATTCTCAGCTGCTTTTGAGAGTCGGTGAGTGCGTACCCAGACCAAGTCTCCCGACAGGAGTTGTGCACCTCTCCTTCGGGCATTATAATACTTGGCTTGTCTGGCCTGACATCCCCCAACTCTCCTCTTGACTTCCTCACCCATTAATTTTTGTCTTTCCAGGATCGTATACGGAGGTTGATTTGGAGAGGGTGATATCCCAATCAATCTCTCTAGTGGCCCTTTCAGAGATCTTCCGAAGTGCCAACTCTGCAGGTGTTCGGCCTGTGGTCTCATGATAGGCGGCATTTATGGCAAAGCGGAACTCCCTGACCCACTGATCCCAATTCTTGTGTTGGTTCCCAACATAGGAGGCGATCATCGTTTTGATGGTCCGGTTGGAACGTTCAGTAAGGTTGGCTTGGGGGTGATAGCTGGTGGTAAACTTCTGTGTCACTCCCAGGTCTTACAGAGGTTGGCCAACTCATGGCCAGTGAACTGAGACCCCCTATCTGAGACCAACTCATGGGGAACCCCAAACCGAGTTAATATCTCTTCCTTTAAGATGGTCACAATGCGGTGGGCTTTGCTGTCTTTTAAGGGGAACATCTCCACCCACTTCGTAAAGTAATCCACAATCACAAGAAGAAAAGTATTCCCCTTTTTGCTGCGTGGAAATGGCCCCATAAGATCCATTCCCAACTTTTCCCAGGCATCTTCGACGAGGGGTTGGCTGCATGAACCCTGCAGGCTGACGATTTTCGGGCTTGTAAGCCTGGCAGATGTTGCAAACCTTGACATGATTCCATACATCCTTTCGGACAGATGGCCACCATGCCACCTCAAGGATCTTCAAGAGGGTTTTCAATCTGCCCAAATGCCCACTCAGAGGATGGTCATGAAAGTAAGCAAGGAAAACAGGCACAAGACTCTTGGGTACCACAAGTTGGAACTTGTCTCCCACACCTCCCATGGGTGATCGACGGTATACGAGACCTTGCAGCATTGTAAACCCTACCCTATCCAGCCTACTATTGGTAGTAGATTCTTTGGCCAGGTCACTGATCTCTGCATCCTGTACCTGAGCATCCCTTATTGCCAACAGTGAAGTGGGCAGATCTGTGGTACAGTTAGAGGTGTTCATGGCAACTCCAGCTACTGCTGAAGTAGGGAGGGTCACTGCTCTAGACAAAGCATCTGGAACGATATTATGCAGGCCTCTTCTGTACTGGACTTTAAATTGGAACTGTTGCAACCGTAGGATCCAGCGAGTGAGCCGAGATGAAGTCTTTGGACAATTGAAGGCCCAAGTCAAAGCAGCATGATCTGTATACACAATGAACTCAAGACCTTCAAGGAAGTGTCTCCATTTTTCAATTGCCCATACCACCGCCAGACACTCTTTCTCTGAGGTAGAATAGTTACACTCCGCTCCACGTAACCCCCTGGAAGCATAGGCTATCACCTTCTCCTCCTCACCAGTCCTCTGGACCAGCACTGCTCCCAGCCCCACATCGCTTGCATCCGTATGAACCTCGAACAACAATGTGTGATCAGGCTGTATCAGTATAGGGGCATTCACCAGTGCCTGTTTCAGCTGGTCAAAACTCCGCTGACATTCCTCTGACCAGATCCACTCCACATCTTTTCTCTTCAGGCGGTTAAGTGGGGCTGCCAGGTCCGCAAAGTGATCTATAAATTTGTGGTACCACCCCACTAGGCCCAGGAAACGCTGCAAAGATTTAATATTGGTGGGAATCGGATAGGAAGTCACCGCCAAGGTATTCTCTGGATCAACCTGAACACCTTTCTCTGATACCACATGGCCCAAGAATTTCAACTCCCGACGGAAAAAAATAATTTTTTTTAGGTTGAGGGTCAATTTGGCCACATGGAGCTTTTCCAGGACGGCATTCAGATCCTTGAGATGCTGTTCCGGGGTGGCGAAAACACAATTACATCATCAATGTAAACCCAGCATATTTTTCCCTTCAGCTCTCCAAGGACCTTCTCCATCAACCTTTGAAATGTAGCTCCAGCATTTTTTAGTCCAAAAGGCATACACTTGAATTGGTAGAGCCCCATTGGAGTTATGACAGCCGTCTTAGCTTTACTTTCTTCAGCCACTGCGACTTGACAATAGCCTGATTTCAAATCTAAAGTGCTGAAGAAGGCTGCCCCATGCAGAGACTCAAGAAGGTCATGTATGAGAGGCATGGGGTAGGCGTCTGGATGGGTTTTGGCATTAAGTCGTCGAAAATCAACACAAAACCTTATTGACCCATCAGGTTTGGTGACTAAAACCACTGGAGCACCCCAGGCTGACTGGGAGGGCTCAATAATGCCATCCTTGAGCATCTGTTCTATCTGGTCTACTATGACCTGATGTTTAAAGGGAGATACACGATAGGCTTTTCAGCGTACCGGAACCTCATCCACTGCAAAGATTTTGTGTTCTTCCACTGTAGTCTTCCCCAATTTCCCCGAACACACCTCAGGCCAAGCTTGCAGCAGTTGTTGAATCTCCGGGGGCTGATCAGGAACAGACAGAACTACCACTCCAGGTGAAGAAAATGGAACCAAAGCGCTTCCGGAAGGAATAGCCAAATAAAGACTGGCATTAGAATGAGCATTAATGACTGGACACCCCTTATTCTCATGAAGCGGAGCCAGAAATGTATGAAACATGTAACCCCTGGGTCCCTTCACCCCATACGTTTGGTCCCCCATATGGATGATGGTAGATGTCTTGCAGAGGAAATCCAAACCAAGAATAATGGGAAATGCCAGATTGTCATCAGCCAAGATGTACGTCTCCAGAGCCCACATCATTTTATGCCAGCAATAGAGAAGATGTGCTTTTCCTATGGCACCGTACGTTTTCCCATTAGCAAGGGCAAAAGTTTGGTCTCCACTTGCCTTCAGTTGTTCACCCTGCCGAGCCACCTCCATCCACATACTTTCACGCATGAGAGAAAAAGTGCATCCCGTGTCAATACAGCAGGGCAACTCTTTCCCCTCACTGCTATTGGAACATGTAGAAGAGCCAATGGAGATTTTTTTCCATACTGAACTACCGTCACCATATCTGCAGGTTTTTTATAGCTACCCTTCTCCTGGGTCTTCTTTGCGGTCTTTTCTTTAATCTCTCTAATCTCTCCGTGACCGAACTCAAGTCAGTGGTAATGGCCGTGAGAGCAGGCATTGCGAGGTAAGAGGTATTATCCTCCTCACCAATGCTATGTTCATTCTCCTCTGTCTGTGATAGATACAGAGAACTAATCAATGATGTAATTTCTCCAACAGGATTTCTCCTAGTGACCCATGCATCTCCTTTAAGTTTATTGAGCTGATCACTAGGCTCAGGGACAGATGTAGGAGTAGAAGCCCTAGTGCTGGTCCCATTTCTGTCTGCTTCCTCCTCCAGGGAATCATCAAGATCTACAAGTGGTGTCACCCTCATTTCATCCATGTCTATGCAGTCTTACTATCAGTAATATTCTCAAAGTGCTTTTAAATTCAATGAAAAAAAAATGCTAGAGGTATAGAAGGTAACTAGTAAAACACAGTAAGGAACTCAATTCCTTATACCAGGTGTGCCCAACCCTGCTCCTGGCGATCGACTGTCCTGCACAGTTCATCTCCAACCCTAATCAAACACACCTGAAGGTCTTCAATTAAGGTCTTAACAACCAATTAAGGTATTCAGGAGTACTTGAAAATTAAAGGCAGGTGTGTTTGATCAGGGTTAGAGATAAACTGTGCAGGACAGTCGATCGCCAGGAGCAGGGTTGGGCACACCTGCCTTATACAAATAAATGCATACATAAATACATATACATATACCTCCAATATTATATAAAAACCCACAGACCTATATGTAATCAATTAAATACTTAAACTCTGAATTAGCCTAAGTAATGATACCTTAACTAATGTGGCAGTGTCACAATATTTCTATCTATTTATCTATCTAGCTGCTAGCTATCTATGCCAACGTTATGCTATCTGGCTGTCTGCCTATCTCTCTCTATACCGCCCACACAACCACCTGCCAAACACAGCGACAGACATGTGTTTGGCACATTATCGGCTACCTTTGCAACAACATTTTCACCGGAGGAAGAGATAAACGCTTAGAAACGCCCATATAGCTAGCATGATGCCTTCTATTTCTAGATGACAAAGACAAAGTACTAAGACACTATGACAAAGGTTACCGGTACTTATCTGAACTAACGTCATGATCACTGCCACTAGATATAAAGAAAACGTTGATTTTTCACTTGGTGCTATTCAATGACAGTAAAAAATATATATATATTGTGTCATTATTGTGCACTGCTGCTCGTAGACTAGCTCCAGTGCTCATTGCTGCGGTGATAAATGATAGCAACTCACCAGGACACTTCACCAACTCTTCCCCATCCCAGTCAGTCGCCATAGTGCTAATGCTAGGCTGAGACACCCTTTCCTCCGCTTCTCCCCAACGTGAAGTCATCACCGAATCGCGTAAAAAAAACGTTAATACCAAAACCGTAAAAACCTGGTCTTTAAAGGTGCCCTAGAATGGTTTTTTTAATTATTTTATAATGTTTCCTGTGTTGCCCTTATAATGTTAGTATGTTTTTTAGATCAAAAATAGTCATAATTTAGAAATAAAAGGCATTTTTCCTAGCCTGATTTTAGTCTCTGATTTGAACACTCTGTTTGAAGGGGCGTGTCTGCTGTGAGACTTCAGTGTAACCGGGCCACTGCTGTGATTGGCTGACATGCTTGCATATGAAATAGCTTCGTATTACATGTGAAACTCTCTCGAATACTACAGCTGTTAAACGTTTTAACTATTACAGCTATCGAGATTAACGAATCGTGAGAGGTTTTTAAAGTATTTAAATCTATTTCCATCACATAAAATGTTGCTGTGATGAGCATTAAGCAGATTACAGTTTGTTGATCGTGAGACAACGCAGTTTCTGCACTCTCTCTCTCTCTCTCTCTCTCTCTCTCTCCTCTCTCTCTAATGCTTTCACCAATGCAAACGATGACATACAGTAAGAGCTTCGTTGTGCAGTGTAACAGCGTCATTGATTTCATAACGAGTTTGGCAAGAGAGATAAACTCAACTCGCGCTGTGTGGATTGTTCTTTGACCGCTTTCTGTATAGTTTATTCACTGAGATGTATGCTCGTTACTTGGAGTTTGCTATTTGTTACTGTACTAGGATCTTGCACTGGATCTAACACAGTGTAAATTATCGTTAATAAAATCAGTACTTACCGGTTGCGGGAATATAGTTGGAATTACCCCCTTCTTCAGTTTGAGACGCTGAGAGAAGCTTGATATTGTCCCAGAGGTTCGAAAATAAGTCCGTGGTGAAATGGGCAGAGCAAACTAACAACTTCGAATTAAACTGTTGCGGTATCCGATTATAGATAAACATCATCCACGCCTGTTGACATTTCTTTTCTGTGGGAAGGGTATGAAAAGTCCTCACATTCCCTGCACAGCCTGAACACAGCATTTATTTCCATGATCTGCCATTTTCTCTCTGATCCTCGCTTGCTCCGATGACTCGGCTGCGCAGTTCCGCCTGGCATTGAACATGGGCTGGCTTTTGCAAATCTTTGGAGGCGTACATATTAATGATCCCCGACTGTTGCGTCACAGTCGGTATTATGTGGAGATTCGCCTGTTTTTCAGGGGTGTTTTTATAAAAACGAAATTTAAATAAGAAGGAGAAAACAATGGTGTTTGAGACTCACTGTATGTCATGTCCATGTACTGAACTCTTGTTATTTAACTATGCCAACATAAATTCAATTTCACATTCTAGGGCACCTTTAAAGGGTTAGTTCACCCAAAAATGAAAATTAAGTCATTAATTACTCACCCTCATGCTGTACCAACCCCGTAAGACCTTCGTTCATCTTCGGAACACAAATTAAGATATTTTTGATTAAATCTGAGAGCTGGATCACTCCTCCATAGGCTTCCTAAGGAATTGAAACTTGACGGCCCAGAAAGTCATTGAAGAAAATGTTTAAATATTCCATGTGCCTACAGTGGCTCCACTATAAGTTTATCAAGCGACGAGAATACTTTTTGTGCGAAAAACAAAACAAAAATAACGACTTTATTCGACTATTCCATTGCTTCCTTGTGGGCCTAAGACGAGAGTTCAAGAGATTTCCATGACGCATGCGCGAGAACTGATTTTCTTCTTCTACTACACAGCGCGCGTCTTACAAGCAGAGGAAGACGCGCGCTTTACATAGTAGAAGAAGAACGTCAGTTCTCGCGCATGCGTCGTGGAAATCTCTTGAACTCTCGTCTTAGAATAAAGTCGTTATTTTTGTTTGTTTTTTCGCACAAAAAGTATTCTCGTCTTATTACTTGCAGTAATGGTGCGTTCAAATCCTCCTGGGAAGTTCGTACTTATGAGGTGGGAAGTTGTGTTTATGACGGCATGTGCATTCAAGTCACTTTCGTCGGAGTAAGATGGTGGTGTACTTTCTCTTAATTAATTACACTAAAATTGTCACGTTTCAGTGTGTTTAGTTCTGTTTTGTAATCTTGTTTTCCCCTGTCTTGTGTGATTTTTGGTTTAGTCCTGTTAGTTTTCCCGCTCCTCGTTTGTGTTCAATTCTCTGCACCTGTTTTCAGTTTATTATCTCGTTTGGTTCAGTTCATTTAAGCCCTGTGTTTTCCCTCAGTGTTTGTCGATCGTCGTCAATGTATGGTTGTGTGTTAACCCTGAAGTCCTGGAGTTCTGTTCTTTTGTTCTCGTTTGTTTTTGGACGTTTTAAGTTTGTTTAATAAATATATTATATTGAAGCCCTTGTCCTCGTCTTCAGCTACCTGGAGCAACCCTGACAGAACGATCGACCTTAAACCTTTTAGAAGCTGAAGGATGAGCCTGCGGTATGTGGGAACCCGGATGGCAAGGTTTACGGGGACCCGTGGAGGTCGTAGTAGGGGAGGCGATCGAGTTCTGGTGGTCCTGAGTCCAGTATGTCCTGAGCCTTATGACGACCTTCCTGAGCTGCTTCCCCCGGAGACCGTCCAGCCAGAGCCCGTCGCCTGCCCGCCAGAGCCTGAGCCCATTGCATGCCCGCCAGAGCCTGACCCTTTTGACGACCTTCCTGAGCTTCTTCCCCCGGAGACCGTCCAGCCAGAGCCCGTCGCCTGCCCGCCAGAGCCTGAGCCCATTGCATGCCCGCCAGAGCCTGACCCTTTTGACGACCTTCCTGAGCTTCTTCCGCCAGAGACCGTCCAGCCAGAGACCGTCCAGCCAGAGACGTCAGCCAGAGACCGTCCAGCCAGAGACCGTCCAGCCAGAGACCGTCGCCTGCCCGCCAGAGCATGAATCCAGCCCCAAGCTCCCTGATGTGCTGGCCCCGTCCAGTTCCGAGTCCCCTGATGTGCTGGCCCCGCCCAGTTCCGAATCCCATGATGTGCCAGAGTCTGTTGACCCAGCGCCAGACCGCCAGAGCATGAATCCAGCCCCAAGCTCCCTGATGTGCTGGCCCCGTCCAGTTCCGAGTCCCCTGATGTGCTGGCCCCGTCCAGTTCCGAGTCCCCTGATGTGCTGGCCCCGTCCAGTTCCGAGTCCCCTGATGTGCTGGCCCCGTCCAGTTCCGAGTCCCCTGATGTGCTGGCCCCGCCCAGTTCCGAATCCCATGATGTGCCAGAGCCCGTTGAGCCAGCGCCAGAGCCCGTTGACCCAGCGCCAGAGCCTGTTGACCCAGCGCCAGAGCCCGTTGACCCAGCGCCAGAGCCCGTTGACCCAGACCCAGAGCCTGTTGACCCAGACCCCGTTGACCCAGCGCCCGTTGATGTCAAGTCTGTTCCCGTTCCTGAACCTGTCCTTCTCCCCAAGAAAATTTTGGGGGGGGGCTATACGCCTTCGCCGTGGCCGGCCAAAGATCCACAGGAGGCCCAGAAAAATAACACCGCCACGGCCACCCGAAGGGTCCTCACCGCCATGGCCACCCGAAGGGTCCTCACCGCCATGGCCACCCGAAGGGTCCTCACCGCCATGGCCACCCGAAGGGTCCTCACCGCCATGGCCACCTGAAGGGTCCTCACCGCCATGGCCACCCGAAGGGTCCTCACCGCCATGGCCACCTGAAGGGTCTACACCACCGTGGCCACCTGAAGAGTTTCATCACCGCCCTGGACGCCCGAGGGTCCCACAGCTCCGCCCTGGACGCCCGAGGGTCCCACAGCTCCGCCCTGGACGCCCGAGGGTCCCACAGCTCCGCCCTGGACGCCCGAGGGTCCCACAGCTCCACCCTGGACGCCCGAGGTTCTGCCTGCTCCGCCGTGGCCACGCCCACAGCCTGCACCGTCGTGGCCACGCCCACAGCCTGCTCTGCCCCCATTGGCCACGCCCACAGCCTGCTCCGCCCTGGCCACACCCACATCCTGCTCCGCCCTGGCCACGCCCACAGCCTGCTCCACCCTGGCCACGCCCACAGCCTACTCCACCGTGGCCACGCCCACAGCCTGCTCCGCCCTGGCCACGCCCACAGCCTACTCCGCCGTGGCCACGCCCACAGCCTGCTCCGCCCTGGAGGCTTCCCGGACCTGCACCATGCCCTCGTCAGCCTCCAGGGCGCCCACCCTCCCACCCCTTTGGATGTTATACGGCGCGAGGACGCGCCTTCGGGGAGGGGGGAGGTACTGTCACGTTTCAGTGTGTTTAGTTCTGTTTTGTGATCTTGTTTTCCCCTGTCTTGTGTGATTTTTGGTTTAGTCCTGTTAGTTTTCCCGCTCCTCGTTTGTGTTCAATTCTCTGCACCTGTTTTCAGTTTATTATCTCGTTTGGTTCAGTTCATTTAAGCCCTGTGTTTTCCCTCAGTGTTTGTCGATCGTCGTCAATGTATGGTTGTGTGTTAACCCTGAAGTCCTGGAGTTCTGTTCTTTTGTTCTCGTTTGTTTTTGGACGTTTTAAGTTTGTTTAATAAATATATTATATTGAAGCCCTTGTCCTCGTCTTCAGCTACCTGCAGCAACCCTGACAAAAATAGAGCAAGTTTCTTAAACTCTTCTAGAAAATGAAGAACAAAGAAATGTGCATCAGGCATGCTTTGGTTTTTTATGTTTTTATTTATGAAGCCACTGCAAACTTTATCGTTACATATTACATTGTTATATTATAATGCTATAATATTCTGTGCAGGCAATTAGCTTACTTTGCTGTAAATAGAAAAGTCTAGCAATATCACTGCTAAATACCTTTAAGTATTTACTTACTTAAAGTACTTAAAGAAAATCCCGAGCTTCCCACTCGTATTTACGACATTGTGGTGGTGTTCATGTGCGCTCAACTCGTGAATACGATCTTTACGAGATGACTTGAACGCACCATAACTGTTGTTTGCTATTCGAATCAAGAATGGAGTTAAAAAAAAAAAAGTAAAAAAATACGACAGATGGACCGACGACGAGGTTCATGCTTCAGGGGAATCTGAAGGTTGAAATCTTCAAATCCAGAGGATAAAATCCAGTGGGAACTCGCAGTCCAAGTCACCGGACTAACTTTACCTAATCTTCAGGTTACTTTAGACCGGTGAAAAGCAGACAGCAACAGGTCTGGCGGGAAAAAAGTTCCTGGGAAAAAAGTTTCTGCGACAAATTGTTCCGGGTAATTTCAGTGGAAACGCGGTTTATGGTTCTTTTCATACAGTTTAAGGAAGATATGAAATTGATGATGGTGTGTGGAAGAAAATATTTTCTGTCCAAAACTAACATTAACAGCCTTTTCCCTTGTAAACGCATGGTACTAAACCCCTGCACATTGACTGTAGGAAATTAAACAGTTAATCTGATTGGAACTTTTGATTTTCACATGTTTGTTAGTAAAATACATCACCCAGTTTGTGACAGACTGTGAGCGGCCATAGGTGATCCTGACTGGTTTACCATTAATTTTTAGCTTCAACACTTTGTTTTTTGATAAATATAATGTATACTTACGGGCACTTTATTAGGGACACCTTTCTAGCACCGCATCACATAATAAGCATGATGTCACTTTTTTCACAAATTCACGTTTTTGTTGTTTACACAGAGACGATAACGGTGTCGTTTTTCAAAATCTTGCACTTTGAAACCCGTTTTCAAAAGTTTGCGTTTTCAGGCCAAAACACAAACAAAATAAGACATTGTCATATGAGTGGCCAAAGCCACTCTTATGGCCTGGGTCAGATGCCGAAAGTGGATCCATTTTTCGCCTCTTTTATCATATCACCGGAAGAGGCTTGGAGATCTAATGCTTGCTGCCCACGACCTCAGTGCAGAATAACGGACGATCTTCTTAGTCAAGCGTACAATACTGCAGCACGCATGGGTCGCATAGGGAATTCACTCTCCCATCTTATGCTGGTGCTATACCAGTCTCTCCAACCTATTGGGGGTGATTCTTCAGCCCAAATACTAAGCGATGCATCATTGCAAGCATTCGCATTCATGTCAAAAGAGTTGGGTAGACTCATGTCAACACTCACTCAGGCACGCCAGCAAGTATTGCTGGCACAGTCTCCATTGTCAGAGGCCTGTAGGAGAACACTTTGTGACCTCCCTGTAGTCCCAGGCCAACTGTTTGGACCAGCGGCACAGCAAACTCTGGAACAGAGCATTTAGACGAATAAGACCAGACAGCAGCTGGCAGACCTAAGAAGAACTCCACCATCACAAGTTACACAAGGGTATGCGGGACGGTATCCTACTCGCTCTCAACCTTTAGTTCGTTCTGGTGCAACTAGATCAGCATGTGCAGTACCCCAGAGCACAAGGACAACAAGTATTTCGGGCTCCAAGGGGCAGGGCGACGGTGGCGGGCCCCTGCTTTCAATGGGGTCAAGATGACTACTGTCAATGACCCCAACAGCTCACTGGCATTGTCAAGACAAGTAGCCGAACTCCTAGAAAAGGACGCCATAGAACCAGTAAAATGGTCAGCACGGCTAAATGGGTTTTAATGGGCGGCGTAAGGCCCATTCTCGACCTTCGTGGCCTCAATCAGTCCCTCAAGGTTTTACCATTCCACATGCTACGCACAACGGAGGTCCTTCAGGCAGTCAGACCATTACAATGGTTCACCACAATAGATCTGAAGGACGCTTATTTTCATATCTCAATTGCACCACAACACAGACCCTTTCTCCACTTCGCATTTCAAGGTCAGGTCTATCAGTTCCGAGTCTTACCATTTGGGCTGTCCCTGTCCCCTCGGATGTTCACCAGGTGCATAGTGGCAGCGTTGTCCCCAATACAAGCCAGGGGGGCACAGGTGCTCCCTTATCTGGACGACTGGCTCATCTGTGCTTCATCTCAAGGGCAGGCAACACAACACACCAATCTGCTGATTGCCCATGTCACTCAGTCGGGTCTCAGGGTGAATTTCAGCAAGAGTCAGTTGATCCCATGTCAGTTGGTGAAATTCATAGGCATCACTCAAGACTCGAGATCAATGAAAGCATTCCCATCACCTCAGAGGGTGGACAGCATATTGCTCTTACTCCAGCGTTTTCGGAAACAGATCAAGCTGCCATTCAGATTGATGGGCATGCTAGCAGCAGCAGCGGCATTGATACCACTGGGCCTACTTTTGCTGCGCCCTTATCAGAGATGGGTAAACAGTCTTCACCTGAACCCCACATGGCACAGGAGCAGGCTGGTCAAAGTTACAGAACGATGCCTTCTTACCTTGAAACAATGGAAAAGGAGGTCATTCCTGACGAAAGGGGTAGCTCTGGGTGTGATTCCCTCTCGCCGGGAGATAATATAGACAGATGCTTCACTAAGTGGCTGGGGGGCAGTGTGGCAGCACAGGATGATCAGGGGATTATGGAAACCCGAGCAAGCCACAAAAGACATAAATACCCTGGAGCTTCAAGCAGTGCAATTAGCTCTGAAGCATTTTGCGCCGGCCCTAAAGAATCGCCATATTCTTATCAGAACGGACAATACATCGGTGGTATATCATATCAACCATCAAGGCGGCACGAAGTTCAGTCAGTCTTTGAGAGTAGCACAAGACCTCCTGACATGGGCCTTCCCTTAATTCGCAAGCGTCAGGGCGATGCATATACCGGGAGTGTCGAATGTGGTGGCAGACTTCTTGTCTCACCACAGACCTTTGCCAAGAGAATGGAGACTCAATCCAGAAGTTGTTCAGATGATTTGGCGACGATTTGGCAGAGCACAGGTGGACCTGTTTGCCTCAGAGACCTCGACCCACTGCCCCTGTGGTTCTCCTGGACAGAGAGGTCCAGCCCGTTGGGTCAGGATGCGTTAGCACATGCCTGGCCAAAACTTCTACTCTATGCCTTTCCCCCGAACCCCTTAATTCTGCCAACTCTCCACAGAATTCTTCAAGGGAACCACAGGATGCTCCTAGTGGCACCGAACTGGCCAGGAAGACATTGGTTTCCAATGTTATGCAGGCTTCTCGATGGGGAGCCCTGGAGCCTACCCAGAAGGCGGGACCTGCTCCTTCAGTTGCAGGGGCAGATTTGGCACTCAAACCCAGATCGGTTACAGCTCTGTGTCTGGCTGCTGAAGAGCCAGAATTACTGTTGAAGACTTGTGATGTTAAGGTGCAAAACACAATCCTGAATTCTAGAGCACCTTCCACCAGGAATATCTATGCATGCAGGTGGAAGCTTTTCACTGATTGGTGTACATCAAGAAGTTTGGTCCCAGACCACTGCCCAGTGCCAATGGTGTTATGTTTTCTGCAGTCCCTGCTAGACAATAACAGGGCTCCCTCTACCCTAAAGGTATATGTGGCTGCAATTTCTGCCCAGCATGTAAAAGTAAATGGTCAATCACTAGGGTCACATATTCTAATCACCCGCTTTCTGAAAGGTGCTCAGCGATTGCACCCTGCTCCAACTGTTGGAGTACCCACATGGGACCTCAGTCTGGTTTTAAGAACACTTGCACAACACCCATTTGAGCCAATGGAGCATTGTGACCTGAAGTGGCTTTCAATAAAGACTGTATTCCTTTTGGCAATAATGTTAGCCAAACGTGTTGGTGAGCTCCATGCATTGTCAACCAATACGTCCTGTATGCGTTGGAATGCAGATGGAACAATGGTGACATTGTGGCCTAACCCCTCATTCCTACCCAAAAGGCTCTCAACATCATTTAGGAATCAACCAATTGAGTTGGTAGCACACTAATCGTTAATTGTGTCTGACACACAAGAGGGCAATCCAACGGAACAAGTATGCCCAGTGCAAGCCCTTCAGGGCTATCTGAGTGCCACAGAGAAACTGCGACGGTCAGACCAACTCTTTCTCTGCTACGGCGGGCCAAGAAAAGGGCAGCCTCTGTCAAAGCAGAGGTTGTCACACTGGGTGGTGGAGGTCATTGTCCAGGCATATAAGGAAAACAACCTGACAGTGCCAGCCGGCATAAAATGCCATTCAACAAGAAGTATCTCAACATCTTGGGCAGCATTAAAAGGTGTACCTCTAATGGACATTTGTGCAGTGGCTAATTAGTCATCCACTGATACCTTTTCCAGATACTACAGGGTTAATGTGGCAGCCCCTGGTGCTCTGGAAGCGGCTGTCCTCTTGGGACCCTCAACTTCAGCTTAAGGTTAGGAATAGCCTTCTCGTGACCTTGTTGTTATGAGTCATCCAGTGGGAAACACTGCCTCTGGCGGTCAGTAAGAACGAAATAGAACGAGAGTTACGAATGTAACTACGGCAGCACAACTGTTTCCAACATTGATTTTTAAAAAAATATATCAGAATGATTTCTGAAGGCTGATAGTGACGATGTAAACACAATTAGGCTACATTACATCTGTAAAATATTACATCTATTCTCAAGGTCAGTCATCCGGGACTTTTACTCCCATAATGCACTGCGTGTGCATAGCAACGCTGGCGAAGAGTAAAACAAACCAGCGCCCGCCATGAGCAACACGAAAGCGGAAGATAAACAAGCGCCGAGAATCATGCCTAAAAACTGCTGTGTTGTTAGTTGCACAAACAACAGCGTAAAGAGGAGTGACCTCTCATTTTACATGATACCCAGCGAGGCAACTGAGCCAGAAAGGAGAGAGAAATGCCTCCAGGCGATTGGACAAGGTGTTCGTTCACACAGCACAAAGCTATGGCGGCCTACATCAGATTACCATTACGTTTGCTCCTCTCATTTCCTGGAAGCTGTTGTCGTTAGACATTACACTGAATAAAATTTAATCTGATGACTGGTTAATGAAAAAAGTGAATAGGGTATGCACATGCCATTTTTCTTTAAGTCTAAATAGAAATGTAATCTCAAATTAATGAACAAATTGAGGGATAAATCAAAGAATAACAAAATAATACCACTGCAGAGATGGCCACTCAATTTTCATGACATTGATATGCATAATGGTCGGCAGTTCTACACTGATAAGCAACAATGAAATGCACTAGTTGTGTGGGGAATAAGATACATTTATGCAGTTAGCCTTTATTGGGTTTTTTGAAAAAACTGTGTCCCTCACTGACATTGTACAAGCTGTGCCACTGACAGACTAAGCTCATTACAGCCACTTTGTAACAGTGCTTTTGAATAAATAGTTTTTTTAATGACTAAAAAATCGATGACATAGTTAATGCATTCTGTAATAGAAGAAGAAGATCTGTAGCATTCATATAGCTGCTAGCGCTGTTCACAGACATGTAAGGTTAGCTAGTCACAAAGAGCTTTACATGAGTGTTTTATTAACTTACATTCACTTCTCACCACCGACATACATTCGCATGCACAGATATCATTCATAATTAATACAAAGTAGTCCGTTAGTATCCATAACTGACATAATCCACAGCAAAACTGTGAATAGATACCTTTTTGATTTGCCTTCGGTTTGTTTTACCCTTCAAACACGGCGGCGGCTTGTTGCTATGCAGGTCACATGATTTGTGACGTAACGCCGACCAAGAGAATGCACTTACTCAGGCCCTGTTTACACGAGAACGATTTCGGGTGAAAACGTAAAAATATTTTATCGGATGTGCCTTTCGTTTACACAGCGACGACGTTTTGGGGGCTTAAAAACGCAAAAAAGTGAAACCACCCTCCAGAGTGGAAATCTGGAAAACGCTCCACCGTCGCGTTCCCGTCTAAACGGTAAAAACGCAAATCTGCTCACGTTGGCTCTTGTCGCGTACGCGTTTACGTCACAGGCATAGGGCAGTACAGGAAAATAACAACCAACATGTCGGATTATTTCCATACGTCGGACCTTCAAGTTGCCCTAGCAGCTCTGAAAAACATACAAGAGTCTTTTCAGCAGTTGTACAAAATCTTCTCAGATATTGGTGTTGTTGTGTGGCAGTGCTTCACATTGCCACCTAGCCGCCTGGAGTGCACACTACATCGAATTTCACACACTTTTGCGTCACCGTATGCGTATACATAACGCTCGTCTAAACGCAGAATAAAAAATGATAACGCAACGCCACTTTTGCGTTTTCTCTTCAGATCGTTTCCGTGTAAACATAGCCTAAGTCTGTGCTCCCAAGCTTCACGTTTATGTTTTCATGAACATTGTTGTCCTCTCCGGACCCACTTGTAACTTTTTTTAAATTATTTTTTTATTATCTGTAAGTTTTATCAGCAGTATTTAAGATAATGTTTTAGGTTTTAAAGGATGGAGTAATAAACAGACACAATGAATTCCAGGTTAGGTTAATCATTGAATTTAACGAGCTTAATGAATTCCTCACGACAATTAATAGGGTTAAATATCGCTGTAATCAGTGCAGAAGATTGACAGAAGCTGTTGAGTAGTAAACAGCGCTAGATCTCAACAGAAGTTCAGTGGGATTTCTGAAAGAGACGCTTGTTTCACGTTTAGTGTTGGATGATCGCTCTTCATGGCTGTGAGGGAGATTTGTGTTTGGAAATGGCTCATGTTAGCCCTTTCCCTCTTTGCTGTTGAGGGACAGAGATCAGGGCCGTAAGTAAATGTGCTTTGAAGTGAATGAAAGTGTCCTATCTGTTTTTACCTGATTCCTCAGTGTATGCATTTCCAATCTGATCTCACGGCAATTCGTACCAATTCATACAACCTCACTCGTACTAATTTGCATGAGTTTTGGTAAATCTTTCATATTTGTATGAATTCGTAGCATTACCCCTGAAGAGCCCCTAAACTACCCATCACATGGGTTTAGACGAATGTACGAAGCCACCTTTTAATCACTCCACGAATTGGTCTTGAGATCGCATTGCCATTTCTCAGCAAAATTGGTATGCTCTAGAACTTTCTGGCAACTACTTCTGTGATTTCTACATTTGCATGGTTATATCTTCTGAACCGATTTCCTACACTAAATGTCTGACTGATGTTTCCACAGAGCCTTCTTGGCGTCATTCCCTGCTGTGATTGAGTCCGGTTCTGATGCTAAACTGTGTGCGAGTCTGTTAAAGCCCAATGAGAGTCTCAAGATGACTGTTTCTTTGCTGGGTGATCAAAATGGGCCAACTCAACTTGTGCAGCACAGTTCTGTGACAGTTTCACCGTTGCTTTAGTTTCAAGGTCTGTCATTGTGCAGCCCATGCAGTATTTTTGTCTGTTTTTTGTTTAATAACACTTCTCTACAGGCTCCTCTAGGAGATACGGACTCTGTGCAGACGCTTAAGGTGGAAGTTCAAGGGAGGGTCTTCAAAATGACTGAAGAGGCGGAAAGTCATGTTCAGATCTTACCTACCTTTGACCTTCATCCAAACAGACAAACCCATCTACAATCCAGGACAAACGGGTGAGCTGGGAATGACCCTTGGTTGAATATTAAGTATCATAACTTGTAGTGTAATGGACTTTCTACATGTTCGAGTGCATTATTCACTAGGGTGTAACGAGATCTCGTGCCACGAGATCTCGCGAGACTAAAACATGACGAGATTTCCCGTCGAGTGAAAAGCTGTCTCGCGATTTCTATTACCACAGAATATTCCACCGCTACACTGTACACTCACATTCGCCTAAACTATCGTTTTGCTGTTTTTATAAAAATAATTAAAAACCATTATAAACTAATGTAAAAGTCTGCTCTGCTCATCCAGCACGAGTTGCCGTTGCAATCAGTGCAGCACGAATCACAGTTCACTGATCGCGTGAGGATGGCGGAGGATTCGTTGCGCAACAGACTAAACGTCTGATCTTATGTTGTAGAATGCACGCTCAGCACCGCTGCTAACACAGAGTACGCGTGATCACGATAGTGAAAGTAAAACACAAGCTCGCTGATGTGCATTGCGCACAAATTAGGCCGCGAACATACAATCGTCCGTCTCCCAATACCCATCACTGGACTGTTTATTTGCGGCTATCGTCTCAGTTTGCACTTCGAATATTGAGAGAGTACTGTAATGTCTTAAAGACAACAGACAAGAGGCTCTGTTTCTGAACTTATAATCGGAACGCTGTAACACCTCCTTTATTTTAAAGATGTTACTCTGAGGGTTCAACAGATTTTTGACATGTACTGATAAATAAATATCCTCACAAACAAATTAACATTAAACCTCCTTTATTTTCCACCACTGTGCTAAATGTGTCAAACACACAATAAACAAACTGCAAAGCACTCTCAAGATCTCTGTCTCTTCAACAATGAATCCATGCAATGAAGAAAACTTAACTCTGGAATGTCCTGTCTTTTGATACGTAGCGATGATGACGATGATGATGATGATGATGATGACGATGACGATGAAATGAGAATTAACTCCACAAGGTCAATTTTGAGTGCGATGCAATGGTTTTAATCCACCTATCCACAATGTGAGAAAAGAGCATACACCACGGTGGTCAGTGAATCGTTTGTTCCTCGTGCCCTGTTGCTGGCCATGTGCTGTAGCCTCGTTGCCAGTGGAGATTGCACTTGGCTTTTCTGTCTCTTTCTTCAATCAATGTTCACCACAGAACAAGTGAATAAAAAGTCCTTTCTAGAACGAAAGCACATAGCTAACATCAATGATCTTATGAAACAAAGACAACATCAAGTACATAAGTCAATTCATACTCACAGTTGAGCAGAAACTCAAAGAGTTCTCAACAAAGGACTTTAGAGGAGCAAGAAGGTAGCATGAGTTCAACCATTTGATTTCCCTCTACCAAACGAACTCACTTCTTCATTGCTTACCAGGCTTATATCTAGCAGCCCACACTCACTAGTGCCCCCAAGCGGATATTAGTGATACTACCACTAGACCCAGGTAATTTCAGGCAATAGTCAGAAAATAAACTATAAAAAACTCAGGTAACATTTAAACTGTTAAATACCCCTCCCCGTGGTCTAAAAATTTGACTCATGGTAAATTTTTAAATTCTGGGTATGATAAGTGTCTACCTGAACAGGATCAGACAACATGGATACCTTGTAGTTTACAGGTCCTAGCTTTTTCACAATCTTAGCTGGGCCTTTCCATTTAGGTGAGATCTTAGCCATGAAAGCATCATTTGCACTAGAAAGAGGGTGTGTTCGCACCCAAACTAAATCCCCCTCATTGAAGTTTTGAGCTCTTCTCTTGAAGTCGTAGTACTTTTTTTGTTTAGTTTGCGCCTTCTCTACATTCTCTCTTACTGACTCGTACAGAACCTTTTGGCGTTCCAGGAGACTGTAAGCTGGTTGGTCCGGATCTGGTGGATTTTGTAAGGCTCTCTGCAGAGGACCTTTCAGTTGTCGTCCTAGGGCTATCTCAGCAGGTGAATACCCCGTACTCTCATGCCATGCGGTATTTAGTGCAAATCTGAACTCACATAACCACTGATCCCAGGTACGGTGGTTTTGGTCGACGTACGTGGCAATCATAGTTTTCAAATTACGATTGACCCGTTCAGTGAGGTTTGACTGAGGATGGTATGCGGTGGTGAGTTTTTGTGTTACTTGCCATTGCTTACATAACTGGGCTAAGAGGTTTGAGGTGAATTGTGCACCTCTATCAGACACGATGAAGGCTGGTGTTCCCCATCTTGTGAAAATCTCCTCTATAAGAATTCGCACAATGGTTGTAGCTTTAGCAGCTCTCATTGGGAAAACCTCTACCCACTTAGTGAAATAGTCCACTATAACCAGAAGATAATTATTCTGGCGAGTGCTTCGTGGAAATGGTCCCATGATGTCCATTCCCAGCATATAACCAGGTTCAACTAGTGGTACACTTTGTAAGCCCCCAGCAGGTTTTAAGTTAGTTGGCTTGTGTTGCTGACATTTCTGACAATTCTTGCAGTGTTGCCATACATCTGTACGAATTGAGGGCCAATAAGCGAACTCTAAAAGTCTCATCAATGTCTTAAATTTACCCAAGTGCCCACTCAGAGGATTGTCATGTGCATAAGTTAAAATTGCTTCCTTCAACTTTGCAGGAATGACAACTTGGATTCTCTGACCTTCTTTGGAGTCTGGTACACTCCTAAATAAAACTGCGTTCTTGAAAACATAGTGTGTTCTCTTCAAGTCAGTGGATTTCTGGTTTTCGGCTTTAACCATCAATTCTTGGCACTCTGGGTCTAGTTTCTGTTCTGCTGCAATTTGTGCCAAATCCACTGGCAGATCACATGTGACAGATGTGTGCAACAACACAGCTGGTGACTCAGCTGCATACCTTCGGGACAATACGTCAGGCACTACATTACATTGTCCTCTCCGATACCGTACAGTAAAGTGATACCCTTGTAGTCTGATCGTCCATCTTTCCAGTCTGGATGAGGGTTTTGGATGTTGGAAAAGCCAGACTAAGGATGCATGATCAGTGATCACCTCAAAAGCTCTACCCTCTAGGTAATGGTGCCACTTCTCTACAGCCCACACTACCGCTAGACATTCCTTTTCTGATGTCGAATAGGACTTCTCTGCACCTCTGAGCAAACGGATGCGTATGCAATTACTCTCTCTTGGCCATCCACCTCCTGTGTTAACACAGCTCCCAAGCCCACATCACTTGCATCAGTCTGTACTTTAAAAGAAGCCTCGAAATTAGGTGTGGTTAAAACAGGAGCCTTAGTGAGTTCATCTTTAATAAGCTCAAACGAACATTGGCACTCATTAGTCCACTTCCACTTCGCCTCTTTTTTCTTCAGTGCGTGCAATGGTGCTGTTTTACTAGAAAAATCAGGGATAAAACGATGGTACCAAGCTGCTAGACCCAGAAATCGCTGAACCTCTTTTAAGTTCTTAGGAGTGGGAAATGTCCTGATCGCATCCACTTTGTCTACATTCATCTTTACTCCATCTGCAGTGATAGTATGTCCTAGGTAGTCCAGTGAAGAACAGATGAACTTACATTTTGTGAGGTTGAGCGTGAGACCGGCGTTGTGTAAACTCTGGAACACCTGCTCGAGATGGTGCATGTGAGACTGGATGTCTGGGGAGTATATAATGATGTCGTCGATATAGACCATGCAATATTTGTTCTTGTGCTCTCTGAGAACTTGCTCCATCAGCCGTTGGAATGATGCTGCGGCGTTTTTAAGGCCAAAGGGAAGACAAGAATTCATATAACCCTGAAGCAGTAATGAAAGCGGTCTTTTTCATACTTGCAGAATCCATTTCAACTTGCCAGTATCCGCTCTTTAAATCCAGTGTGCTGAACACCTTGGCTCCTTGGAGAGAATCAAGAATATCCGTGATTTGAGGCATCGGATACGCGTCGAGGTGTGTCTTTGCATTCAGTCCACGGTAATCAATGCAAAACCGGGATCCTCCATCTTTCTTATCCACTACCACCACAGGTGAAGCCCACGAAGACGTAGAAGGTTTGATGATTTTTAATTGAAGCAACTCCTTAATTTGCTCTTCAATGAAATCATTCTTCACTTTCGAAGCTCTGTACGGTCTCTTTCTTATAGGAAGTTCGTCAATAGTTTTAATCTCGTGCTTGATCAGGCTTGTACGTCCTAGATTTGTGGTACAAACTGAAGACCAATCACACATGAGAGATTTCAACTGATTCTTTACCTTGAGGGATGCATGAGCATTTTCCACTGCTTGATCAATGAGCTTCAAGTCTTCCTTTTTTGAGATCAATTCGACATTATCTTGTGCAGCATAAAACTGGATGGCAGCGTTCTCATAAAGTTCATTAAAACAAATGGGGTGACTGGCGTTGGAATCGGGTAAGTAAACACGTGAAGAATTAAAATCAATGGTTACTTTGGCTTCCCTTAGGAAATCCAGTCCCAGGATGATAGGAACAGCCAAGTCTTCATCATTCATCACGTAGAATGTTACAGCAAGTTTCACTCCATATATTTCGCATTCCCAGAGAACCTTTCCCTGAGTTAACTGACTCTGTCCATTAGCAAGCATAAAAGATTGAGTACTTTTGGTCAGATGCTCATCATTTCTTCTCAACCTCTTCCAAACTTTCTGCTGCATCAAAGAGAAGGTGCTTCCAGTGTCAATTACAGCATTAAAGTAAGAGTGATTTAAAATTATTGGAGTTTGCAGCACATTATTATATTGAGAATTGAGAGTTGGATCAACGAGCATGAGGTGATTTTGTTGCCCTCTTCCCCCAGAAGATTTCTTCCTCTGTTCCTCTTCTTTACCTTGATTCCATCTCTTTTTACTCTCAACCCAATCCTTCTCTATCTGCGTACCGAGTCGGACCAGATCATCAACTGTCTTCACTGTTCCCCTTAACAACGAAGCCAATCGAGGGTTGCAGTTTCTTAAAGTAGCTTGAACTATCTCAGTTTCAGTCATTAGAGAATTATTCTTCAGGCACAGTGCTCTGTAATTAAAAACAAAATCTCTAATATTCTCATTAACACCTTGACGATAGTTTGCTAATTTTTGGGCAGCAACTTCTTTATGATCTTCATTTAGAAAGGAAAAAAGAAACTTTTCTTTGAAAGATGCCCAGTCTCTTATTTTTTGTTTCTCCGCTCTCCACCAACTCTTAGCAGTACCTTTCAGACTCACAGATAATGAGGCTAACAGCTCTTCAGAATACAGAGGTCTCAGCTCATTATATTCTTCAAATCGATCAATAAAATCAATTGGGTCTTCTGAATCAAGATTACTGAAGGTAGGCAGTTCAAGTTTAACTGGGGGATTAGGAGATGAGGAAAAATATGTTACTTGCTTTGAGCTGTTTTGTGTAGCTGGATCAATCTTGGATGGGAATTGAGACATCCTATGAGTAGTTGAAGTACTGGTGTGCATGGGAGTAGAAATAAGAGGTTTGAAGGTTTTAAACTGTTGCTCTAATTGTCGGTCTCGTCGCTTTAAGCAATCCACAATACTTTGACTCATATCGTCGATTTTTGAAAGGAACAACTGCTTAACACGATCCAACTCTCTTTGCAGACAGTAGTTAATCTTGTCTTCACATGCTTGCAACTTTGCTTCCATAGTTTCAGTGGTAACCAGTCCACTGACACGATGTTCGAGATCAGCAAGATGTTCCTCAATGCTACACATGCGCTGGTCAACTTCTTCATTGTTGAATTGCAGTCGGTCTTCATGAAACTCAAGAGGAGGAGGTAATGGCAAGTCATCGGGACTCTGATCAGTGGCTATATCTCTAGACTCTCTCTCTTCCTCAGAGTCCAAATATAACTCACTAAAGGTATCAATGAGATTAACTACAGGGTCTCTGTGCTGAGCAAAAGCTTCATCTGAGAAATCTGTGACGGCTGCGCTCTCTGCCATTGCAAATGATGGTTTATATTATTTGTTTGTGAAGATTAATCAGTACAGTCAAAATTTATATTTTAAATAAAAGGGACTCCATAAAGTTTAATTTCAGGGTCCCTGTTCGGGCGCCAATCTGTAACACCTCCTTTATTTTAAAGATGTTACTCTGAGGGGTTCAACAGATTTTTGACATGTACTGATAAATAAATATCCTCACAAACAAATTAACATTAAACCTCCTTTATTTTCCACCACTGTGCTAAATGTGTCAAACACACAATAAACAAACTGCAAAGCACTCTCAAGATCTCTGTCTCTTCAACAATGAATCCATGCAATGAAGAAAACTTAACTCTGGAATGTCCTGTCTTTTGATACGTAGCGATGATGACGATGATGATGATGATGATGATGATGATGACGATGACGATGAAATGAGAATTAACTCCACAAGGTCAATTTTGAGTGCGATGCAATGGTTTTAATCCACCTATCCACAATGTGAGAAAAGAGCATACACCACGGTGGTCAGTGAATCGTTTGTTCCTCGTGCCCTGTTGCTGGCCATGTGCTGTAGCCTCGTTGCCAGTGGAGATTGCACTTGGCTTTTCTGTCTCTTTCTTCAATCAATGTTCACCACAGAACAAGTGAATAAAAAGTCCTTTCTAGAACGAAAGCACATAGCTAACATCAATGATCTTATGAAACAAAGACAACATCAAGTACATAAGTCAATTCATACTCACAGTTGAGCAGAAACTCAAAGAGTTCTCAACAAAGGACTTTAGAGGAGCAAGAAGGTAGCATGAGTTCAACCATTTGATTTCCCTCTACCAAACGAACTCACTTCTTCATTGCTTACCAGGCTTATATCTAGCAGCCCACACTCACTAGTGCCCCCAAGCGGATATTAGTGATACTACCACTAGACCCAGGTCATTTCAGGCAATAGTCAGAAAATAAACTATAAAAACTCAGGTAACATTTAAACTGTTACAACGCAAGAACAACTGTGGAGACACACCAGCCTCGTTTCTCTACCGGCCTTTCCCGAACTCACCACATTAACCCTATAACTGCCGGTGCAAAATAAAACAGCAATTTCAAAACAATTATAAAGAGTCTGTGCGCTAACTTTGATTATGGTTGCACTTGCACTCATTGTTTGCACTTAATAAGACTTCTAGAGTTCAGTTAGGAGGTCACACACAGCCTCAATCAGAAGTTCTGAAAGCTCTTAAATGTACAGTAAGGTCTGAAGAGACTAATGTGAAATCATACAGGAGAAAAGCCAGTCAATAAAAACCTTTTATTATTAAAAGGTTATATTGTTGTATAGGCTATTGTTTTCTTTCAATGCATTTGATAATTCATACTCCTAATGCATGTCATTTCAGGTCTACTTAATAAGATTATTAGTTAAACATTGCAAAATGCACCTGCATACTTTTCCAGTCATGAATTTTGTCATTGAGGATTTCTGTAAAATTGTGCAAAAATCTCGTCTCGTCTCGTTCTCGTGAACCCAATCTCGTGTCTGTCTCGTCTCGTGAGATAAGCGTCTCGTTACACCCCTATTATTCACTGGATTTTAGTTCTTATCGGTTTTCCCTTTTGCAGTGAATTTCAGAGTTGTGACCATGAATACCAAATTTGTGCCTTTTTTGTCTGTATCTGTCACATTCATTGTGTTTAATGGTATACAAGTAAAATACAGGTTGTTAAAGGGTACCTATCATGGAATTTTGAAAATTACCTTTCATGTAGTGTGTAACATAGATCTAAGTGAACAAACATCCTGCTAAATTTTAAATATGAAAGTTCACCGTGTACAAAGTTATTGTCTCTCAAAAGTAAGAGTCGACTCTGAGTCGCTGATATGAATCGATAGACGAACGATGCATTTTCTCTAACTTTCGTATGTCACTTGTACAAGTTATTTGAATTCGACACGCCCACTCAGTGCGCGCGCCCAGCAGACAGAGAAACCTGACAAACATGTCGACGAGACTCTGTTCTGAAGTGCGAATCAAAAGCAAACTTTTTTTTTTCACTGCCCAGGGACAAGCATGTGAAGACTCAGTGGCTAGAGTTTATATTTAGCTACAACTATACCACACAAGTATAGCCACCTTGAGCTGTGTTCGCGTTATTTTTAATGACGATCGCTTCACAAACACAAATGCTTTCAAGTGTGGATTCGCGAGTCGGCTGATACTGAAGGAACGTTCAATACCAAGTTTATTTGGATCAGCTTCCTCCTCCGAATCACAACCTGTAAGTACTATTAATAATTGTTGCTTTTGTGTGTGTGTGGTGTGTTTTTGTGTGTGTGTGTGTGTGTGTGTGTGTGTGTGTGTGTGTGTGTGTGTGTGTGTGTGTGGTGTGTGTGTGTGTGTGTGTGTGTGTGTGTGTGTGTGTGTGTGTGTGTGTGGTGTGTGTGTGTGTGTGCGGTGTGTGTGGAGAGAGTGAGAGTTTACGCTCAGCAGCTTCTAGGTCTCCAATGTCTTTTTTTGTTTTTTGAAATATGTGAAATTGTGAAGCGTATTGTAGTACTGCAGTGCTTTATCAATATGTTTAAGCTTTGGGCTAACGCAAAATATAACTGACTGCGTCATCTGACCAATCACCGCCGATTAGCGTCACGCAAAGGAGGGGTTTGGACAAATGAGTCGTCAAACGAATCATTAGGGAGTCGGTGAGCAAATCAGGTAAAAATAAATGCATATTATAAGACAACAAAAGTGTTTTTTGTCATTGCATGCATGTAAAACTGTTGTTGGGGACTCCCAGAACATTATTAGGAACATTTTAAATGCCATAATAGGTACCCTTTAAAATAAGCGTTTATGTAACTTTTAAATGCATTTTATTTGTGTAGTCTTGTGGTTGTGGAGGTGAGTATTTGATCTGGTGCTAGTCTTTTTAGGCTTGAACCTGAAGACATGCAGTATCTTTTTTTTCGAAGCAATTTTTTTTTTCAATAGGACAATCAAAACAACCGGATTGGTCAGTGGACAAACGTTTCCTCAACGGGTTGGATATTGTAGCTTTCTCACGATTTAAACCCTGAGGCTCAGATAAGGATGTACACACTAAAGGCTTTATTTGGTGACAGAATGATCGCCCAGAATCTTGAGGTGCAAAAATACGGAATGTCTTTTTTTTTTTTTTTTTTTTTCAAAAGTACAACAGCAGAGCTGAGGTCCTCATTAAGCAGTTTGTTTCTGGTTTAGTTTTACCCAAGTTTGACGTGGTCGTAAAAACACCACAGACGTACAGCGTTGGAGTGGGACTGAAAGTTGAGGCTTGTGCCAAGTGAGTGACTGTTTTATTTTCCTGTATTGTGGGTGGATGGGTCTTGATCTCATTCCTTGTAACATATTTTCCCAGATATACATATGAGCAACCTGTACCTGGTCAAGTGTTGGTGGAAGTATGCCGTGAGCCATTCATTCTCTGAGGTTCCTGGCCTGACTCGTCTGTGCCTGAATAAAACTGTTCAGGTGTGACTCCTGCCATACAGAGCAAGGATTTTCTTCTGCTTGTGCTTGACCTTTTACTGACTAACTTTGTTCTGTAACCAGATGAATGCCGCAGGCTGTGCCTCCCTTACTTTCAGTACATCTGTGTTTTTCAACACCAAATTTGAGGATAACCTGCAAGATTTATTTCTTGTTAACTTGAATATCACTGAGGAGGGAACCGGTGAGTTATTGGCTGATTTTTAAACCAGTGACGCATGCCTACATGTTTATTTGGTGTCTTTTTTGTGCTTTTCTTCCCAGACGTAGTTGTATCAAAATCCACAACTGTGTCCATTACATTTGAAGTTGGGAATATCACATTTGTGAATCTCCCAGTGTCTTTTAGATTTGGATCGATGATTGCTGGAAAGGCAAGTAAAAGTTCATGATGTTACAGAATCCTTCACATTGGTTCCCTTTCCTAACCTTGTCTTTTCCAACAGGTATTGGCGTCTTTTTTCAATGGGACTCCAATTGCAAACAAAGCAGTGTATCTCCTGAATTGTAATGGTGGGCCTGAAGAGCTGCTGCTGAATCTAACCACAAACCAGAATGGACTGGCCACATTCTCCCTCAACCTGCTAAACTTCCAAGGCCGATCTAAATCTGGTGGTACGATTTCTCTTATTATAAATTATGACTTCTCTCGCAAGACTACAATTGCATTTGTTCTCTAGGCAAGCGCAACTCCAAGTTATTATGGTTATAAATCCCCGCACTTCAGCACAGCTTGGAGGGTTGTTCAGCTTCTCCAATCTTCTACTCCTGACGGCCAAAAGTTCAGTGAACTGACGATAGTGAAGCTTGAGCAGCCGCTCAAATGTGGTGCTGCGTTTCCAGTGACCATCAAGTAGGGCTGGGCGATAAAACGATAACGATAATTATCGCAATATAATTTTTCTCGATAAAACGATATCAAGAGGTCGATAAATGTTCGATAATGTGTATGCGCCAAAAGCGGAACGAAACTCATTTGACACACGGAGCATTTATCCGCTCGGCTCAAAGTCCAAACAGCAGCGCGAGCTCACTAGAGCAGACGCGTTTACTCTGATCGTCTCGCTCACGAGATCCAGTGAGCAGCGCTTGAGTTGAGCGAAGAACACAAATGTCTCAGTTGAAAGGCAGATGAAACAGCGCGGAAACACAGGAGAAACACTGTGCGCAACGATACAGTGAGAATCTGAATTGATACTGAATCCATTTAACATGGATTTACTGTATAACGTTAGCCTAGTAATATTAACTGCACCATGAAAGGTGGGATATATATTTGAATTGTATTATATTATTAATGTAGACAATGTATTAAATTGACTAATGGAATATAATTACAGTATTTAATAATGTATTTAACTATTAGGCTACTGTTTTTCATACAAATACCATAAAGTTTACATTTTGCCATGATAGTGAGGTGCTAAGTTATAGGCTATGCCTGGTTTTATCTGTGGTTATCATGATCGAAATGCATGATACTGGATGACCAATTGTTCATTTTAATAAAACCCAAACAGTCAGAATATTACATTTTACCAAATAAAACTGTGGTCGTTAAATTTTTTTTTAAACAGATGTTACTGGTTTTGTTAATGAACATAAATTTAACATAGTAGTAGTATTAGTTTGAGTTAGGATGCAGATTTACAGTCAACTCACTGTCAAATATGCATTTTGAGACAAAACATGTAATATTAATATTGCAGCTGCACCGCAGTGCCAACTGTGCTGAAGAAATAGTTTTCTTTTGAGATATTTATTTTGTTAAGGAAAAAATGTTTCCTTAATTAAAGTAATTTAATTACAAATGTTTGAATGTTCTACCTCAGATTTATGAAATGTTCTCCTGTTTGGCAAGTGTTTGTCATGATATGTTCTGACAAAGAGTAGGGTCTAGTTTAAAACCACAATTAACGCTCTGGTTTCTACAACTTTCACTTAGGAGCAAAAATCTGCCTTTAAACTTGAAAGAAATAAAAATTTGACATTTATCGTGATAATTATCGATATCGACTGATATAAAAAAAATATCGTGATTTTTTTTTTTTTTTTTTTTTTGGCCATATCGCCCAGCCCTACCATCAAGTATTCTTTTGTTGGAGAAACTGGCAACTACAACACTGACATCATCTATATGGTGATTATAAATATTAGTTCTGTGGTGTTTGTTCTGTTTTGATTGCACTGATCTGTTTGTCTGCCACATTGTATGCACTAGTCTATCTTTTGTCAGGTCTTGTCCAGAGGAGTGATCGTCCTCCATGGACTTCAGCCGGTCACAGCGAGGGCTTCTAATGCCGTCACGAGCGGCTCCGTGTCGTTCCAACTGTCTGTCAGTGTTGATATGGCTCCGGTAGTGCAGATTCTGGTCTACTGCGTTCTGCCCAGTGACAGCGTAGTTGTTGGTACAGCGTTGTTTGAAACTGAAATGTGTTTCCAAAACTAGGTATGATGTGCACTAGCATCTTTTGGCTTTCAGTGGGGAACTATGACGTGTCTTCCAGTGTGTTGGTCCTTGTTCCAGGTGTCTCTACAGTTCTCTCCTGCTAAGGCGGTTCCTGGTGAGGAAAGCGCTCTGACCATGTTTGCTCAAGCGGGATCCCTGTGTGGCCTCAGCGCTGTAGATTAGAGCGTGCAGATTTTGAAGCCAGGGACTCAACGCCTGAATCCTGAAATGGTACCCATGTGCAGTTCAGTTTTCCTGTTGGACTTGATTTGACATCCAGGTTCAACTTTAGGATTTGAGTGTCCTTATGGATCAATTGGACAAATCCATACTATTACGACGTGGCTGTTATATTTAAAGCCATAACTTTTTAAAACTTGACCAACAGACCAAATGGTAGTGCATTTTTAGTTAAATTTTATAGAAGTGCGTGACATGCCAACACCTGTATTGTATCACTCAATATTCAACTATCTGCTTGCATTGACACCATTATATGAGAATCAAACTGGACGTTCACAGACACCAGAATGAACGCGTTCACAGTAACGTTCACCAGGCAGTAATTCAGTACGTTCAGTTCACGTTCGCCCAAAATATGAACAAGTTCATGAACTATCGTTCATTGAACGCATTCAGGCACAACACTGCAAACTGTTTAATTTTATCACTGTAAAGCTGCTTTTGAAACAATCTGTATTGTATAAGTGCTATATAAAGTTGACTTGTTTCATGAGCCCAGGTGTTTAACTTGCTCCCGGTGCGGTCGCAATCATATTATCCATACGAAGTTGAGGATCAACAGGAGTGTCTTAACCATGAAAGCTTGTGGAGGCTTATCAATTCAAGAAACCCCAAATGTCAAAGAGTTGCTTTTAGGATGAATGGATAGTGGGTTTATTTGTAATAGAGAAGTGACAATCACGATTGCAATTAAAAAACGATTCATCTCCACTTGTCTGTCACTGCAGGAGCTGTTAATGTGACTGGCAATGGTTCAGCTGGAGTTTGATCATGGAGCTCATGTTGCTTTACTAATGCAGTGTTTTTATTGCTTTTATAGCCTGAAGGAGTTGAAAGGACAAACAGTAGTCCAAATGGTTTGTTTGCACTCAATGATTCTCAAACATATCTCCAGCCATCTTTTTAAATACAGCCAAACATTAGCCTAGCGCTCTGTGCTGACCTTTTCTGTTTGGACTGCAGGAAATCTCCTTTCTGAAGAAGTGACTCTGTCGTTTCATACAACGTGGTCCAGGGTTCAGTCAGGGTTTCAGTCGTAGGTAAAGCAGTTCATTTTTGGAGAAAATGAACGCAAGTCAAGTTTTGGAGCGCAAGTTCTGCCAGGAAGACTCAATCGTTCACGTCATGTATTACCTTCTCATTTATCCAATCATATCCTAATAGCCAGTATAAAACGGCGGTACTTACTTATGTCTGAGTTTTCAGATGCTGTCGCTTCAACCACCTCCACTAACCCTAATCCCAACAGACGGGACTTTCCTTCATCTCCCTAACTATTCTATGCTGGGTCCTCCCCTCCATCCTTCCCATCACCTCCAGACGGGCTCCCCCCTCTACCCTGAAGACGCCAGGATGTCCTCTCCTCCTTCCACCCCACCACCATCAGATGGCACTCTTCCTTACTTCGCGGGGTGGGCTGGCCCCTGCCTCCATCTTCAGGCAGGATATGCAGATTCCGTACCCTCGGAATGCAAGTTACGGACGGGGCCTACGCCAAAGAATTTGATTGTTTGCTGAGCTCGTAAATAAATGTTTATAATAATAATTCTTTACATTTATATAGCGCTTTTCTCGGCACTCAAAGCGCTTTACATAGAAGGGGGAATCTCCTCAACCACCACCAGTGTGCAGCATCCACCTGGATGATGCGACGGCAGCCATATTGCGCCAGAACGCCCACCACACACCAGCTTACTGGTGGAGAGGAGACAGAGTGATGAAGCCAATTGATATATATATATATATATGGGGATTATTAGGAGGCCTTGATGGACAGAGGCCACTGGGCAAACTTGGCCAGGATGCCGGGGTTACACCCCTACTCTTTCGAAAGACATCCTGGGATTTTTTTTTTTTTTTTTTTTTTGTGACCACAGAGAGTCAGGGCCTCGGTTTAACGTCTCATCCGAAGGACGGTGCTCTTTGACAGTATAGTGTCCCCATTACCATACTGGGGCGTTAGGACCCACACAGACCACAGGGTGAGCGCCCCCTGCTGGCCTCACTAACACCTCTTCCAGCAGCAACCTGGTTTTCTCAGAAGGTCTCCCATCCAGGTACTAACCAGGCTCAGCCCTGCTTAGCTTCAGTGGGCAACCAGTCTTGGGCTACAGGGTGATATGGCTGCTGCCATATTGTCTCCGTATTAATTCTCCCGAGTCTTTCTGGTAGAACCAGCAGTGACATTCAGCAAAATAACATATGGCTTGACCCCTTGTTTCTATTCTTCTCATAGGAGACAGCACTTACTGAAATACTCAGACCTTCCCGTCTGGCATCAAAAACCACGACGCGTCATTTAAATCAGTTTTCTTACCCATTCTGATGTTTAGTGTCAACTTCTTCAGATCATCTTGACCATATCTAAATGCATTGAGTTGTCATGTGATATGCTGGTGCAATATTTGCATTAACGAGCAGTTGAACAGGTGGACCTAATAAAATGGCCAGTGAGTGTATAGTCAAAAAACACACTAAATTGCTAAATGTTGTTCAGTTGAACTTCCATATGTCAATTATGTCATGATTCTGCCATCGTGTTATTGATTATTCTTAGTCTTGTGGCAGGATCATGACAGAACCATGTTTTGTGTACAAGCGCATGGCCAATTGTTTGGCCATGTGCTTGTGGTGTCTCGTTACGTTACCCCGCCCCCTTGTTATCCTCGTCTTGTGATTATTGTCTAGTCAGTTTCACCTGTCCTCATCATTAATGTTCCCTATTTAATCTCCTCATGTCTTCTGTCCTGGGGCGGTACATTGTCTAACATTGCGTGTTCATCCCTGTGAGTAGTTAGTCTGTAATCTGTTCAAAGAGAATTGTGAGTTTGTTTCTTGTCAAGTCTAAGTCTTAGTTTGTCATCTTGTCATAGTCTAGTTATATTCTCCTCCTGTTCTGTTTTGCCCCCTCGTGGGTTTTGTTTTCTGTTTTTTGTCAATAATAAATCCCTGTTTTGAGTGACTTGCTGTCTGCCATTGGGTTCGTCCTTCTACCACATGACAGAATGTACCGACCAACAAGGAACCCAGCAGACAGTATGTCATCCCTGCTCAAGCGACAGTGAACTATGCTGGTCGTCGGCCCCCACCGACAGTAAGAGGGCCCCAGCTTCCTCTCCCTTCCGAGGGTGAGTGGATCCTAAAGAACTACGCCCGACTCTGGGATCATTTCTCCCAGGAGGACCCGCAGGCTTCTTCATCGGGGTCTCCGCCGTCTGCCTGTCTGCCAGTGCTCCCGGAGGGGCGCGTTCTAGCCGTAGTTTCGCAGGGGAACCAGGTGCACTCCACTTCGACTCCCGAGGCGTCATCCCCTCCTGCAGACCTTCGAGGGAAACGAGGAAGACTGACCACGTGGGAGTCTCCGTCGGAATCGTCCTCACCTGAGTCAACGCAGCCTGAGTCCGTCCTTCCACCGCCAGTCATGGTTCCTGCTGTGCTTCCCCAACCAGCCACAGCTCTGGCCATGGCCTCTGCCCCGCGGCCAAGGAGAAAGAGGAGGAGGAGGAAGGCTGTCGCAGAGCCCGCAGCAGTCGCAGAGCCCGCTGCAGTCAGCGCAGTCGCCGAGCCGGCTGCAGTGTCGCCGAGCCGGCTGCAGTCACAGAGCCCGCTGCAGTCACAGAGCCCGCTGCAGAGCCATCTTCTCCGAGAGTTGCGGCCGATCTAGCCGCTGAGAAGATTGTGCAGGCAGTTTCGGCGCATCAGGAGATGCCCATTAACATTGCAGCGAAAATCCTGTCTGAATACCTGTCCCGTCTTTGCAAGATCCTTGAACCCCCTGTCTATCCTGTCCCGGTGAGCTCTGCACCCAAGTCTGTTCCCGAGAGCGCTGCACCCGCGCCTGCCGCCGAGAGCGCTGCACCCGCGCCTGCCGCCGAGAGCGCTGCACCCGCGCCTGCCGCCGAGAGCGCTGCACCCGCGCCTGCCGCCGAGAGCGCTGCACCCGCACCAGTCTCCGAGCCCGCTGCAGTCAGCGCTTCTTCTGAGTCTATTTTCATGTGTGATGAGTCTGTTTCAGAGAGTTCGGTTCCCGCTCCACAGCCGTCTGCTACATCCCCTGTAATGTGTTCTGTTCCTTTTCCCGCTGTTTCCCCAGTCAGGAGTCTTGTCTCGCCACCCTCAGCTTCCCCTGTCGTGATTCCATCTCCCACTGTACCTCCTGTTCCTTTTCAACCCTGGACTGTTTTCCCCAAGACTTCTCCTCATGTGTCCCGATCCAAACCTGCCCGTATTCCTCGCCCTCAGCCCGTATTCCGAAGACCCCCAGTCCTCCCGTCTACCCTGGACTGTCCCCCATGAATTCTCATGTTCTTCCACCCATACACCCTGGACAATCCCCTATGAACTTTGTGTTTCCCCCACCTCCCTTGCCTTGTATGTTGTTTTTGATGTTCCACCCCAACCCTGTTATAGTTTATTCATGTATGCCCTTATTGTTGTTCACTATGCTTTGTTGGTTCTTGTCCTTGTCTTGTCTTGTACTTAGTGTCCCTTTGAGGAGCGTCTGGTAGCCGCTCCTTAAGGTGGGGGTTCTGTCATGATTCTGCCATCGTGTTATTGATTATTCTTAGTCTTGTGGCAGGATCATGACAGAACCATGTTTTGTGTACAAGCGCATGGCCAATTGTTTGGCCATGTGCTTGTGGTGTCTCCCTCGTCTTGTGATTATTGTCTAGTCAGTTTCACCTGTCCTCGTCATTAATGTTCCCTATTTAATCTCCTCATGTCTTCTGTCCTGGGGCGGTACATTGTCTACCATTGCGTGTTCATCCCTGTTAGTAGTTAGTCTGTAGTCTGTAATCTGTTCAAAGAGAATTGTGAGTTTGTTTCTTGTCTAAGTCTTAGTTTGTCATCTTGTCATAGTCTAGTTATATTCTCCTCCTGTTCTGTTTTGCCCCCTCGTGGGTTTTGTTTTCTGTTTTTTGTCAATAATAAATCCCTGTTTTGAGTGACTTGCTGTCTGCCATTGGGTTCGTCCTTCTACCACATGACAAATTACCCAAAGTTTGAACTAAGGGGCTGTTTACACGAAAACTTTTTATGTTTTTTTGCCATTCATTTACGATGACATTTTTAGGTGCCTAAACTTTTGAAAACTGTCTCAATGTAAACAACAAAAGCATGAATCTCTGAAGATGACTTCATGCACATGCATATTACATGTTCATATATAGCATTTTTCACAAAACCCAAGGACGCTTAACAAACAAAAGGGGAGGGGGCTAGAGGTGTGAGGCTAGGTGAGATAAAGCCCCTAGGCCTCAGTGAAGAGGTGTGTTTTAAGCTGGTTTTTAAAGATTATTAGAGGCAGAGCGGATGGCAAGAGGAAGCTTGTTCCAGAGGGATGGTGCACCAAATGTCTGGACTTGGGTACAGCAAGCAGGTCCTTGTCAGAGGATCGCAGGGACCATGACTGAGTGTAGGGATCGAGTAGGTCAGTGAGGTACTGAGGTGCAAGTCCATGGAGAGATTTGTACATCAGGAGGAGGTTTTATATTTGATCTGGGACTTAACTGGCAGCCAGTGAAACTTCCTCAGGGTGGGAGTGATGTGAAGTCCAAGTTTTGTGTGGGTGAACACACTGTAGCCTTGCTGAGCAAACCGAACAGGATACAGTTACAGTAGTCAGGAGGTGATGGAGTGGATGAGGGTTTCAGCTACAGAGTTGGAGAGGCACTGTCGAAGTCTGGGGATGTTCTTAAGATGGTAAAAGGCAGTTTTAATAGTGTTTTTGATGCATTGTTGGAAGAAGAGGGTGGAGTCCATGATGACGCCCAAGTTGCATACTTGAGGGGATGCAGAGATTGAGCAGACATCCACATCCAGTATGATGTCATCAACCTTTTTAAGAAGTGACTGTGGGAAAACAACATGAGTTCTATTTTGTCTTTGACTTTGAGGAGGTTATTGTCCATCCAGTTCTTATGTCCTTCAGGCAGTTGATAAGCGGCACTGGTGGAAGGGGAGTAGAAGGGTTAGTAGTGATGTAGAGCTGGGTTTCATCAGCGTAGCAGTGGAAGTGTAGTCCGTGTTTCCGGATAATCACCCCAAGAGTTAGCATGTAGATATCTTGATCCACACCAGTTTTTTTCAGTGTAGGGATCACCGCAGCAGTTTTAAAGCTGGTGGGGACCACCCCAGAAGACAGCGAGGTGTTGATGGATGTTGACCAGTGTGGGACCCAGAGTTGGAAGACATGCCTTGAACAAGACAGTTGGCATTGGATCCTGTTTGCTGGTCATGGCCTTCGCTTTTGACACTAGCTCAAGAACTTGAGCTGTTTTGAGCGGGGAGAAAGAGGAGAGACAGTCCTTTCGGTGTGGAGACAGTTGAAGTAGTTTGGTATGAGGGACTTCAACAGCTCGTTCTAAGGGCCGTAGGTTAAATGAATGTAAGTGCGGCTCGCTCTGATGACTTTGTCGCTGGGTAGTGATAGACCAAATGCCACGAGTAGCCAGGGATGTCTCCATGTAATCTAACTTATGTCGGGCAGACCTGTGCACATAGGGGGGTTGGGGGGGGGGGGCAACATGAGAGATTTAACCCTCCTGGGGACCAAGGTCTGACATTTGTGATTTTTTTCAGGTATTTTTAAACATGTTAATGGCAAAGGTGTAAATTCACTCTATATAGCACAAACGGGGCTACCATAATATGTGAGCAACATGTATGCGCATGTTTGTATTTTTGAGAGAATATTATTTATGCATGGTTATTGAGAACTAAAAGTTTCTGAAATAAGGCCAAGTCAAGGCTAACGTTACTCGGTACGATGTGCGAGTTGAGATTCTTGAGTTCCAAAGTGCAGTACCTTAGAAAAGCCATGATGCCGGAGGAGACCACTAGCTTGTCCAATGCTAGCTAGCGTTAGCTTACAAGCCGCAGACCATATAAGCTTCAACAGACTACTGTGGTGGATCAAGCCATTGTCAGAGGTAATTACAACTGTTGGCAGTTTGGGGATCGTTAGAATAAAGCCACGGTTTGAAAGTATCCAGTCGGCCACTCTGCAACTTTTTCTGTGTGCTCTGGTAATGCTACAGGATTTGCTAAACCAGTGACTTTTCTAGCTGCTACGCTACCTTGCAGAGTGTGAGAAAGTGAGTCCAACTATTATTGTAACGTAGAAACCAACTTTCCGATTCTACTCCGCCTGCTTCACTGAGTAGCTGGAGTTGTGCGTTTTTGTTTGTGAGCATGAGAAACGGCGACAGACACGCCAGCGTCCTCTCCATGCGCACAAGATGCATATTTTTGTTCAGTGTTTCATCGCCATCTAAAGACCTGGCAGCAGAATACAGCGTTTTTAGTCGTTTACCTGATCTGTGTGAATGGGGATATATAACGTATCCTAATAGTGATCTTAAAAGGTCGTCATCGTCTCTTAATTAGGATATTAATAGTCTCTTAATAATGAGATACTAACACGTGTATAATAAAAGAGAGCTAACGTACTGGCAAGGTTCTCTTAAAGTTATGAAAAAAAAGCATTGTTCCAGTAACATTAATAGAACATTCTTTAAAGTTATCTGTGTCTCATGACCAAGAAAACACCTTTTTAAAACATTTGAAAACTGGTTTTGAACTTTCAGAGAACATTCAGAAATAATGTTTTCATAACTTAATGGGAATGCTAGCAAACGTTCTTAGAACATATTTTTGTTAGCAATGACACTAGCACACACTTGCACTTACACTCTAAAAAATGCTGGGTTGTTTCAACCCAACTTTGGGTTAAATACTAACCTAAACTTTTACATGTAACTTTACCTGTTACATTTTTAAATTACATTTTTAAACGTTTGGGTTTGTCTATATTTGACCCAAAGTTGGGTTAAAACAACCCAGCATTTTTTAGAGTACTTTTCTTCTGGAAATGAGAAAGATTATGAATCTGAGAACTTTCTCAGAGGTAGACAAAGAGAAAGTAAGATCTGTCTGGAGTGACAGCGTCATTTGGCATCTCATAGTGCCTGATCTAATTGGGGGAAAAACTGAGCTCATATGACAGTCATTTGTCATATTAGTCTTTGAAATGTAACAGTTTTGTTGTACAGTTTTTAACTTCCTACGTAGTTTATATTGAAAGGCGAAACTAACCTTGTCACCATTTCTGTCACTAAAGTTACTGGTCTCTAAAAGAGTGTCCTAAATAAACAATTCCTCAAGGAGGTTTATACCGTCAGTGACACTAAAATGACACTTGAATGGTTTAAACTCTTCTTAGCTATGGTCTGTTTATCTCAAACACGCTAATTAACTGCATTCATTTTTCTTCTATGCACAATATTTGTCAAGCAACTCTATAATCAAAACTATCTTTGTTTCATTGATACATAGGCTACTCATCACAGAGGAGTTCCTCTACTGAGATGTTTTTGAGCATAAATCATATTTAACCCTTGTGCGACAGTGTCTTTTCAGTTTATTTTTATTATTTTGCCTGTGTTAATGCCAAGTGCATACATTTTGGCGCAGGTGTGTATTTTTTTTTTTATTGCAATTTTACTATTTTATCCCATTTCCTTTAAAAAAAAATCTGTTTTGCACTAGGTACACAAACTAGTTCCTCTGGAGCTTTTGGACACAAATGTCCCCATTGAAACTGCAAGTTTTAATCCTAGGGCCGTTTAACTATAAAATTATGCAATATTTGTTAATAGACTTTCATTCTTTTGGCAAGGCTTATTTTTTTTTTTATTTTTTTTTTACCAGATGGAGCCGTTTTCTAAGGTTTGACCTATAAAGCGAATACATGCTTTATTCATGTTTTCTGCTTCTGCATATTATATAGCTGAATAATTTATCTAATTAGCTCTAATTGTGTGGCTGTGTTGGTTTGAATGTCTGATTGTGGTGTATGTGTGTAATTAAAAAAAAAAAAAAAAACGTGTGTGTGCTTGTAATATTTGAGGGAGAAAAACTCTACTGTAAATCACAAACCCAACCATACCTGTTAACACTCCCGTTTTTCCCGGGTTTCTCCCCTTTTTTTTTTTTTTTTTTTTAAGCCCTATCTCCCGGTGTCACGTTTTGATGTGTTCTGTTTATGTTTTGTGATCTTGGTTTCCCCTGTCTTTGTGGTTTTTGGTTTAGCCCTGTTAAGTTTTCCCGCTCCTCGTTTGTGTCCAATTTTATGCACCTGTTTTCAGTTAATTATCTTGTTTGGTTCAGTGTATTTAAGCCCTGTGTTTTCCCTCAGTGTTTGTCGATCGTCGTCCATGTGTGGTTGTGTGTAAACCCTGAAGCCCTGGAGTTTCTTTCTTGTTTCAGTTTGGAAAGTTTCATTTTGTTTATTAAACCTATTATATGGAAATTCCGTGTCCTCGTCTTCAGCACCTGCACAAACCCTGACAGAACGATCGACCTTAACAAAAAAAGGGGGATGAAGTACGAACTCTGTGTCCCACAAGACGGCCGGTCTCTGGAGGAATATGCGGAGATATATCTCCATCTTTTCCGGGACTCTAATTGGGACGAGGAGTCCCTGACACATGAGTTTTGGAGTGGGATGGACGATACCCTCGCTCAGAGACTGTTGTTGGGAGATCTCCACCTCCCGTTAGTAAAATTCATTGCCCGTACGCTGTGGGTGTGTGGTTCCTCATTCACCGTGGGAGACATCCAGCCCGATCTCCACGGCCAGCAAGAGCCCATCACCTGCACGCCAACGCCTGAGCCCATTGCATGCACGCCGAGCCTACCGTTTGACGACCTTCCAGAGCTTCTTCCCCAGAGCCTTCACAGCTGTCCCGTCCAGCCAATCAGAGCCTTCACCGCTGGTCCCGTCCAGCCCGAGTTTCACTGTATGCTGGTCCCGTCCAGCCCCGAGTTTCCTGATATGCTGGTCCCGTCCAGCCCTGAGTTTCCTGATATGCTGGTCCCGTCCAGCCCTGAGTTTCCTGATATGCTGGTCCAATCCAGCACTGGAGCCCGTTGACCCAGAACCAGACCCAGAGCCCGTTGACCCAGAGCCAGAGCCCGTTGACCCAGAGCCAGAGCCGTTGACCAGCGCCAGAGCCAGAGCCCATTGACCCAGCGCCAGAGCCCGTTGACCCAGCGCCAGAGCAGAGCCGTTGACCCAGCGCCAGACCCAGAGCCTGTTGACCCAGCGCCAGACCCAGAGCCCGTTGACCCAGACCCAGAGCCCGTTGACCCAGACCCAGAGCCCGTTGACCCAGAACCCGTTGACCCAGCGCCCGTTGATGTCAAGTCAGTTCCCGATCATGAGCCTGTCCTCCCCAAGAAAATTTTGGGGGGGCGCCATACGCCTTCGCCGTGGCCGGCCAAAGATCCACGGAGACCCGAAAAGATAACACCGCCATGGCCACCTGAAGGGTCTGCACCGCCATGGCCACTGAAGGGTCTTCCCCACCACGCCACTGAAGGGTCTTCACCGCCGTGGCCACCTGAAGAGCCAGCACCGCCCTGGACGCCCTGGACGCCCGAGGGTCCCACAGCTCCGCCTTGGACGCCCGAGGGTCACACAGCACCGCCCTGGACGCCCGAGGGTCCCACAGCTCCGCCTTGGACGCCCGAGGGTCCCACAGCTCCGCCTTGGACGCCCGAGGGTCCCACAGCTCCGCCCTGGACGCTCGAGGGTTCCACAGCGCCGCCCTGGACGCCCGAGGGTCCGACAGCTCCGCCTTGGCCACGCCCACAGCCTGCTCCGCCTTGGCCACGCCCACAGCCTGCACCGTCGTGGCCACGCCCACAGCCTGCTCCGCCCTGGAGGCTTCCTGGACCTGCACCATGCCCTCGTCAGCCTCCAGGGCGCCCACCCTCCCACCCCTTTGGATGTTATACGGCGCGAGGACGCGCTTCGGGGAGGGGGAGGTACTGTCACGTTTTGATGTGTTCTGTTTATGTTTTGTGATCTTGGTTTCCCCTGTCTTTGTGGTTTTTGGTTTAGCCCTGTTAAGTTTTCCCGCTCCTCGTTTGTGTCCAATTTTATGCACCTGTTTTCAGTTAATTATCTTGTTTGGTTCAGTGTATTTAAGCCTGTGTTTTCCCTCAGTGTTTGTCGATCGTCGTCCATGTGTGGTTGTGTGTAAACCCTGAAGCCCTGGAGTTTCTTTCTTGTTTCAGTTTGGAAAGTTTCATTTTGTTTATTAAACCTATTATATGGAAATTCCGTGTCCTCGTCTTCAGCACCTGCACAAACCCTGACACCCGGACCCCTCCCGGTTTGTTATTTCTCTCAGGAAACTTCCGTAATTTGCATGGCCCAAACTCCTTTATGAATAATCGGACCAATATGTTTGTCTAATGTTGCCAGATCTTGTTTTAAATGCATTATATTCACACAATCCACACACCATATATGACCAGTTGCCAGAAATGCATTATATTCACACAATCCACCATATACAATATCAACCCGTTTGTCATCTCAACCTGGCAACCTATAACCCAGTTGCGCAGTTGTGGAAAGCTTAACCCGAAAGCGAGCACCACCATGCCTAAAAGCTAATTTTTTTTATTTAATTTTAACTTTTTACTTCAACAAAAAAAAAGTGTTTTGATTTTTTTCTAAAGTGAGACCAATCGTAAGTCTGTGCTTTTCAAGCTTCAAATTTTTATGACAGACATGTTTGTCCTCTATGGACGTGTACATTTTTTTTAATTGATGCAGAATTGTTAAACAACCGTCTGGTTAACATCATCTCTTGTAATTTTTTTTTTCGCAAAATAAAAATGTTAGAATGTCACTAATGAATTGCTCCAAAGCCACTGAAATGGCTGTATGATGGCTTTGTTAGTGCTGTGGTACAGTGTTAATGAAATGTGTTCCCCAGGCTGAAGGGACTGCAGTAGTAAGGTAATTGACTGTTGTTGTAATCAACGGTGAGGCGTGAGATGCACTAATAGGGAGAATGAAAGAAGCTGACCTTCAGCACTGCAACATTTGCTGAATCCCCAGTCTAATTCCAATCATCTCTCAGTCATTTAGGCAAGTCCTCAATCAGTCTCAGCCAATTAAAACACTCTTCATCTTGAGTTGCACTTAACAACACTAATCTATAAACATAGCGAGCTGTGGGCCCGATCTATAGTTCTGTCGACGAGTGAAATGATGAATGGATTACCTGTCTCCACACTAAAACATTCCTGAATTAATTAGTGGATTATACTATTGTAATAAGACATCAAAGACAAACTGGATTAAAGGTATATTATGCAGGTTTTTCACCACCAGGGGTCGCTAACGTCTTACAATAACAAAGGTGTATATTGATGACGTGTGTTCTGCATTAAGCTGAATTATGGATCTTGTCTTCAAGCTGATAATCTTTTATGGATGAGTGAATACACTGATGTGTTTAACATGACTGTGGTGAAGCAGGAGCGATTGCTAGACGTACACCAGCGCCACACGCAACGCCAGTCCCGCGGATATAAAGGAATAAGGACATTTCATTCTACCCAACTACACACAAGCAGTGGCGGCGTTTCACAAAAACCTAGAGTATGGCATTCCCTCTGGCATAACGTTAAATTACATAGAACAACGATATTACCGAACGATATACCTCACATTAACAAAATGCACAAAGCGCGTTGTGTCAGGAGGGAAAGAAAATAAGGATCCTCACAGCTTATTAGGCCAGACAGAATCGCGGAGGCGATTGGCATCACAACTTGAGTTTTATTCACCAATCAAATTCGGGGCAACTATCTGTACCACGCTCCGTCCACATCGTTATCAAACAAACAAAACCAGGTACAGTAAAATGAACGTGAGTTGAGAGCGTACATTTGCACTACGTGCCTGTCTTTTTAGCAAAAAGATACCTTACACAATGAATGTCTACAGTGGTGTAGGGCGAGGGCGTGAGGTGCTTGAAAGCAGCTTATGACGCGTTTGACCCGAGTTCGAATCCGCCTTTTGCCGAACTCTCTCTTCTCCCTTTTCCCAACACCGAAACCGTGATATGGCTTTGTGCCTTTAAAAAACAGCACAAGACTGTAATTAAGTAGCCTATATAGCCATTCTGTTTGTGCTGCGTGATTTAAAGAAAAGTGCACACTTTGCTCACGCAATCAGCATGGTGATCTGGTGTTTTCTCCAAAATAAAACCTTTATTTCTTGCAAGTGAAGAAATTAAGACTCATTTATATGAAACGAATATTTGATAAATAAATAAGCCCAGATTTTACAGTGGGAAACCATGTTTAATTACTCCAGCATCATTTACTGTAAACTGCATTTATGACAAACAAAGAACTACACAGATGTATACTATAGGCCTACACGGTCTATCAATAAATGCATGCACGTTTTCATCTGCTTTTGTTCTGACGCTGACGCTGCGGAGAAGATGAGATGAGCTTTTTTTTAATGACTTTAAAAGGTGACGACTGACTGAGCGATCACGAAACGCACATTTTTGGGAGGGCTGGGGTGAAAATTTGGGCTGGGTTTTTAAAAAGCCCTTTTAAATTTTTTAACGAGCATCATCATCATCAGCTGATGTTACTCTGACTGCTAGGGTATGGCAATGGCCATACTCTGCCATACGCAAACGCCGCCCCTGCACGCAAGTGCTGAATTAATACTCACACAGGTCAGTTTATTAGAGGAATGAAGCTTGAGGTAACGCAGCGCTGTTTCACTCGCTCTAACAGTTACACTATCACACTAAACACATTTGAGTGTGTTGAATGTTGTTAGTTGGGTTGTTTGTTGGCTGTGTGAGACTAAGTAAGCTAGATCAACATTAGAATAACATACAGATCATATTCTAACATTTCATCATGTTGAACTAAATAACATTGATTAGTTTTATGTACATTTGCTCTCCTGTCTAATAAAGTACATGAACACTCGCGTCTCTGTCGAGTGGAAGTTAGTCGTGGACGTGGAGCTCTCGCATCTCGAAAACATGTTGATCTTCGTTTTAGTCTCTTTTAGTCTCAAAGTCTGCTTGCCATGGTCCATAATGTTTGAACACAACAACAACAGCGTAGCGTCCTGCTAGGCATAACTCAGTTGTCAAAGTCTGTCGCCATGGTTACTAGCGGAAACCGAGGCTAACGCGGATATGATGTCATTGACTGGCGACTCCTCACCGCTGCTCACACGCCCCGTTTCCTTGGTTAAACGCAATTTTCTCACGATTTACAAATCGTTGGAAACATTTGGGATTTTGTAAGTAATCAACTAAACAAAATATATAACATTGGCCTAGTGGATTTTGGATATTTTACTGCAAAAATCCTACATATTGTACCTTTATATAAATAAACTAGAAAGCTTTTAAATTGCACTTTGAGTGTTTTTACTTTTGGCTGTATGAATGAATGCATACAGTTTATGTAATCTTGCTACCCAACAGAATAAATGTGTATAACATTGGTTGGTAGAAAGGTTGGTGGTATAACTTAAATCTTGACTAATTAGGAGCCAAACACCGAATGCATCCGTTGGCGTTCTTGTTATTCTTCCGTTTCTTCTTCTTCTTCCGCTCTGGAAGTCTATGGCAGCCCATAAAACTGCTTGTAGGAAAGTTATGTAATTTGGCAAACAGATAAAGGACAGTCTGAGCTGTCAACAGAGCAAATTTGGAGTCTCTAACTCAATCTCTCTAGCGCCACCAACTGTTCAAAGTTGCACTCACCTTTATGCTAATAACTTTTGAAAGGTAAGCTAGAAACAAAATTATTTTCCTTATTGATTCCTTGGCTCAATTCAATTGTCATTTTCTGTCATAAAACTACTTTTTCAAAATCCTCCTGGGCCATTACTCAGATTTTCAGGAAAATGGAAAATCATCTTCAGACTATACAGACAAAAAGTTATGGAATTCAAGTCGATTTGTCATACCATTCTCAAATATCTTGCAAACAAATAAAAAAAATGCCTGCCTAAATGAACGCAAGGCTATATCTCTGCAACACTTTAGCGTATTCTGACAAAAATTGGTGTGTGTTATGACAGCCATGACCTGAGAGCACCTTGCACAGTTTCGGCACAGTGCCACCTAGTGGTCAGGAGATATTAAAAATGTCTATTTTTGAGTATAACTTCTGAACGCAGTGCTCAATTTTAATCCTCTAGAGTTAAAGACCTAGCAGTTATATAGCCAACAACTACAATCAAGTCTTTTGAAAATCATATTTCATAAGTAGAAAAGACCTCTAGACTAGATTACTCATGACTTCATTCTTCTAAAACTTTAAAGGAGAGTTTGAATGTTTTGTGTCAGCAGAAAAGTGTTAGGCGGCTCAAGCTAAATTCTCCATTTGATGTTAATGCAACCTCGTTTATGTCTATCAGAAACATTTGAGATGTGAGAAAGGTCACTTTCTCTTCACTCTGGGTAGCTTCAATCTCAGTTATCCACACCATTTCAATCAAACACAAGCATTGTCATATTTGAAGTCGTTTAGTGTAGGCAGTGTTTTTTTGCACAATGATTTAATAGAGAAAATCATGACCTATATTTACATGCATGCAAAATGGGTTGTACAAGACAAAATTTTCAATGCTAATTGAAATAATTAGCAACAATGAAGTACTGGTGAAATACTGTTACTTTTGATAAAAGTATCTATTATAGTAAACATCTTACATTTATATAATCATTTTAGTGTGTTTGCAAAATGTGCTGAATATAAAATGCTGGGCTTTGAAGACAAATTTAAACTGGTAACCCTTAATATTCTGAAATATATGGTTTTTAATCATCCTGTTACCCTCAAATCTGATAACATTTTTTACCCACTTGGGTCAATTTGTCCCCAGTAATTTAAACCTCCACAATATGATTTTTTTTTATTTATTTTTTTTACAAAGGTTTGTCTCGGGTAATTTATGTCTTTGTTGACTACTTAAGTAAACTTTTAAGTTGAAATACACCCACCACCCCCTCCCCACCCCTTATACATCCAGAATATCCATTGCACGACTATGGAGAAATGTACAAATCACCATAAAATCTTACCGATTGACCTAAAATTGGAAAAGTATAAATATATTTGGTGTTTTATTTGATGTATAATATTTCTAAGTATAGCTTTTTGTAATCTATAACATTTGGAATGAAAAACTATTTCTTTTATCAGGGATAGTACCACGAGTTATGTTTGGGGTCAATCTCGCAAAAATGATGTTTTCCCCTCCCCCATGGCACGGGAAACATCAAAGTTCTCGCAAAAAATGTTCAAATTGATGGTCAAATTGACCCCAAAGATAATAGGAGGGTTAAATGATTTTAAGTATTTACAATATAAAGTTTGAACATGTTTCTCCTAAAATAATATTGAAGACAAGCTCATTTGATGCCTAAATGAGACGTATAAGAGAATCTCCATGTATCCTGAGTCTAAAGAAACCTCTGTGAGATTCACAGCCTTGCACTTCGACATCGAGACACAACTACACCAGCTTGAGCTCCAGTCCCAGTTGTGTCTGCTTTTATTTCGTCTAATAAAGTGTATGAGGAACATCTGAGACACTGTTGACACTAAAGTGAGAGATATTTGAGAATCTCAACTAAATCTCATGAGCTTAGAAAGAGCAACCTCTGAGCAATAATGCAAAATTTGCTTCGTTGACAAATAAAACTGGTGATATCATGAAGGCAGGTAACATGGAGAACGAGTGCACATTGTCCATTTACCCATACTACCGATATTTTAACAATACAAAGCTGGTTTAAAAATCGATAAACTTATCCTTTATGTTTTGGTAGTAGAAATTGTAAATACTATAAAGGGAACATTGCTATGTCTTGAAAGAGACCGTAAAGAGATGGTCTTTGTTTCTTCCACGACATTCTCAGTTTTTACTCTTGCTCTCCAATATTTCTCATTTCGTTTGTCTCTTTTTATTTCTACTACAAAATTTAAGAAGAAACATCTGGGCCCGTATGCCTCTCAGAAAACTCTTAATTTAGCTTTAAAGCTTTTACGTAGGAGTCTTAGCTTAAGAGCGATTCGAGACTGATCTGAGAGCAACTCTGAGTAAGGAAAAGACAGAAACTTTCATCTCAGTGAGGAGGCGGGGCTAACCCGTTGAGGAGGCGGGGCTAACCCGTTGAGGAGGCGGGGCTAACCCGTTGAGGAGGCTGGGCTAACCCGTTGAGGAGGCGGGGCTAACCCCGTTGAGGAGGCTGGGCTAACCCCGTTGAGGAGGCTGGGCTAACCCCGTTGAGGAGGCGGGGCTAACCCCATTGAGGAGGCTGGGCTAACCCCATTGAGGAGGCTGGGCTAACCCCGTTGAGGAGGCGGGGCTAACCCCGTTGAGGAGGCTGGGCTAACCCGTTGAGGAGGCTGGGCTAACCCCGTTGAGGAGGCGGGGCTAACCCCGTTGCTATGTACGACACAATCTCTTGAAGACTGTGATTGGTTGGTTGTCCAAGAAGGAAAAGAAGAGTGATTATAAATATAGGGTCTATTCTAAGCCTTCACTTTGAAATTACATGCGCAATTTTTCCTATTTGACCGTTCTCATACACACACACACAATATATATGTGTGTACATAAATCCTTTTTTTTATTTACCATGCTGTTAATTTCCTATAAGGTATTTGATTGGCTTAGAATGATCATAAGATAATAAGATCAGTCACAAACATGATCTAATCTATAGTTATTAACTCACTGTCATCATCGTCTGCAACACATTTCTTCTCCCTCTTCGTCTTTCTGCCATTTTCTCCTCTGCTAAAGAAACTCTTACGCCTTGTGAAAGTCCTCGTCCGCTCCTAACAATGTTGAGCTTAAGGTTTCTTTTAAGGGTTAAGATGCTTTCTGAATTACTTTTTTCTTTACTAGTATTTTTTCTTTCATTTTAAGAGTAAATGCCCACATTTCTAAGAATTATCTTAGAATTTTGTCACTAGGAGCTACTCTTTTCATTAAGATTCTTTGTGAATACGGGCCCTGAAATGCTATTGAAACAACAATGAGAGATCACATAAGTCTCCTGAGTTTAGGAAAAGCAACCACATTTTTGGTCATGTTCTCTGCTTGCCTTTCACTGTTATTAATGCTTCAAAATAAAGTGTGATATGAAAGTGTAATGCTAATGCCAGTGTATGGCTTTTTTATGTTTAATTTTAATGCAGTATTGTCATGAATACCACTGAATATGTCCACAAGGACCCTAAATTTGGTTTCACGTTTGTTGACTCTAGCGTCTGGGAGCGATCAGCCAATATCCAGAGAAACAACACAGATGGCCCTGTATACATCAGGGTCCCTTTGGTTCATAGATTGCCTTGTGTTTGCCTTACGCTGAGGGATATTAAAGGCTAAGAGTATATTCTCAGGAGAGTCAGTGGGTAAGGGTATATGAGATCAATACTGTAATGGTTAAAGCTGCAGAACTGGGTTTGATTGTATTCCTCTTCAGTGTGCAAGTGTGTGTGAACCGGCAGACATTCACTCTGATGGCAAAGGGTTAAATACTTAACTGTGGTCAAATGTGAATTTTTATTTGCAGTGTAAAAAATTATCGTGATTTTAACAGTAAAAGACTGTTAATTGGTTAACAGAAAGTTTCCTTACTATATGCAGTAAAAAACTGATATATATATATATAATTTTACTGTTAAAAAAAAACGTTAAATCTACAGTTTTTGGAAGTGAAAAAGAACAAATCAGTGTATAATTTACAGTGAAAAAAACGTAAATTGACATTCCCACAATTCCCTGCGTGACACTTCACATTTGATGTCTTTTTTAAAAATAACTGTTTCTTCATAATTATCTTAGTTTTTTCCTAATCAGTTATGTACATTAGGGTTTTATGTCACATTTATGTTGTTAAATTAATGTTTATTGCATTTTTAAAATGTCAACATGTTACCATGATGGTGTTTAATGTTTGTGTGAATGACACTGTGCAGCTTCTGTATATTCCTATTAACTTTCTAGTAAGAGTTTTGATTGATCATGTGACTCTCATCTCTGCTGTGATTGGTGGCTGGCAGTGTAATACAATGGTGCAAAACAGATATTTATACTTCAACAGGTCAGTATTAACATTATATCAGATAATGAAATACGGTTTATTGCAGTAGCAACATTTTAGGTTTTAAGGTTTAAATTTTAAGCTAAGTCTGTAAAACCTAAAATGTTGCTACTGTATTTTTTACGGTAAATGTCTGGGAACCACAGCTGCTGGGTTTTTCCCGTAAATTTAACAGATTTTTTTTACAGTGTGTCAATGGTTACCCTCAACACTGTCAGACATTTTATAAAGCCTGAAATACTCACTAGCTATGTTTCCATCCACACGCTTTTATCCGCATTAAGTGATGTCGAATGAAAAATGCCTTGTGGAAACAGTAAAATTCTATTGAATTTCATGAATATCGACTCAAATGAAATACGTTCGGTCTCATGGGATTTTATCTTGATGGATATACGGCTTATGCGATAAACGCTGATGGAAACGTTATTACGGTGCGAGTCATTTTGTCTAGCAAAACTTTGTTCGCAAATGTTTGCTTGAATGTTGTGCGAAAATTAATGGAAACACCTTAAAATGTCTCAAATCAATTCGATATACCAATTTGATCGTAAAACAGCATGTGACGTCATTACGCACGCAGGTTTATATCCGCTTTAAAGCCGTTGGATTGAAACACACTTTCACCAGCTTTATTCACATGAGGTTTTTACCAGACTTCAGATAATTCAGATTGACAAGTGGATGGAAACTTGGCTATAAAGTTCACTTTTGTTGTTCTTCGCTTGGGGGTAAAAAAAGTTGGAAATACCTGTGCAGTGATATATACTGAACACCTGACGCCGTCCACGTTCATGAGAGCGACGTTTGGATGAATATTAATAATAATCAACCATGAAGAATGTAAGACATAAAGTCTTAAAGGTATAGGTCACCCAAAAATCATTTACTGGCTCATTTACTGTACTAAGATTTCGGTTAATCTTAGAAACACAAATGATATAAACACATTTGCAATTTTGTGTGAAAACATTATAGTGACTTTCATACACTCTTTTAAACTTTTAATTAACAAAAAAATATCCCTTTATCCAAAAATGAACACAAATCCCAAGCTGTTTTAGATGTCTCAGATCTAGAGCCAGACTAAATCTCATGTGAAGGGTTGAAGGATTCAGAGACACAGAAATAACGTTAGAAGCCTCTAACCTTTAACTTTATCAGCATGCCTCCACTTCACATCTCTCACTGAAACCTCATCCATGCTGGATCCAGTCTTCTGTGGGATAAATCAACCGCACATGATTGAATAATCGTGATTCCACATATATTTCACCCATTTAGTCTTGAACTCAGACTGAATGGTTTTAAGTATGATTCATATCTGACTCTGAAATGTCAGGCTTGCCCTCTCACTTAAACCGAATTTGACAAAAAAGAATAAAAGATAATAAAAAATAACATTCTTCCAGTAACGTTAATAAAAAGTTTCTTTAAAGTTATCTGTTTTTTAAATACATCATTCATGGATAGGACTGGGAATCGAAAATCTATTCCAATTCTGGATTCGGATCTATAAGGTCAGGAATCGGATACTTGTTAAAAAACTTAAATTATATGATCAATTCCTTTCTTTGCATTTTGGAGTGATTTTACACCATTAAAGCTGTTCTTGACTGAACAACTTTTGTATTTGTAACGTATATTTTATAAGCTGTCACATATATTATAAGCTGTCATTTAACATTGGATTTCAGTTTCTGTTCCTACCTGAAAATCTTAAAACACTGTTTATTTCAATCGTATCTTTTTGTTGTATTAATTTTATTAAGTCTTATTGAGTGTTTACTTGTAAGTGTTCTTTAGCCTGTAGATTTTTGTTCATGGTATTCAGCTGTGATGAAATGCTTTGCAAAAAGACTTTGAATAAATCGAATAATAAACGTTTTTTTTTTTATTTATTGGAATCAATACTAGGAATCGATAAGAATTCCCAACCCTATTCATAGAGCGTTTTATTTTATGAAATGTTTTAGTTGGACATTCACCAAACATTTTTAAATGTTACATTGTTTCAAGTAACATTCGTAATGTTTGAAGAATGCTACAATGTAATTTTCACTCAACAGCATTGAGTTTTTACATGCAGAGAATATTCAAGCAAATCTAGTTGTTCTTCTCATTTGACGAGCACATAAATGAAGATGTGTGTGTTTGAGTCTGTGTGCGGGGGAATGCTCAACAAAAGCTTCGTTCTCTCAGATTCCCTTCATCCTGCTATTAAAGCTTCTGTGCTTGAGCTGCGTCACAGTTAAATCAGCTTACCTTCAGCACAGCTCAATACAGTGACAAAACCCTTCAGCTCTAATGTAAAGCATCTATTCAGAAACATACACACACACAGATGTGCAGCCATCTGTCACACATCTGAGCCTGTCTTTACTGACGCGAACACACACTGAAGACACTCTTTCTTTCTGAAGGAAAGACACTGGGTCGATGTTGACCAAGAGTAACAATGAACCAATCATTGCACTTTCACAAAATCATATGCATTCATGATAGACGAGCTGTTGTTTTTGAATGTGGTGTGTGTGTGTGTGTGTGTGTGTGTGTGTGTGTGTGTGTGTGTGTGTGTGTGTGTGTGTGTGTGTGTGTGTGTGTGTGTGTGTGTGTGTGTGTGTGTGTGTTGTGTGTGTGTGTGTGTGTGTGTGTGTGTGTGTGTGTGTGTGTGTTTACAGTACATGAACAGGTGGCAGGTCCCATCATAGGTACAATATGTAAGATTTTTGTAATCAAATATTCAAAAACCACTTGCACAGTGTGGTATATTTCATGCAACTGTTATCCCAAAAGTTCCCAAGGATTAGTAAATCCAGAGAGCTTTGTCTTTGTTATTGTTTGGAAAATGTGATTTCTGGCGGCGAAAACCTACATATTGTACCTTTAAGTTATGAAAAACTTATTTCTGAATGTTACATGATTGTTCAAAACATCCCGCTTTTTCTCTTGGTTATGTGAATGTTAAGGGAACACTCCATTTGATCATTCTGCAAACATTATGGGAATATTACTTTTGAATTTTCTCTGAACGTTAGTGGTAACATTTCAAAAATGAAATGAATAACGTTTTGAGAACATTATTAAAGAGCAGATATAACTTTAAACGAACATTATATTAATGTTACTAGAAGAACGTTTGTATATACTGTAACTTTGAGAGAACGTTAGTTACCTAGTTGGCCTAGACTAAATACTGGGTTGTTTTAACCCAACGTTAGGTCAGATATGGACAAACCGAAACGTTGGGTTAAAAATGTAATGTAAAAATCTAAGCCGACGACTGGGTTTGTCCATATTTGACCCAAAGTTGGGTTGAAACAACCCAGCAGTTTTAGCAGTACATAAATAACACACACATATATTTATTGCTGCGTGAATATTAATACTGTAATAATCACTGAGTGTCATTTACTCACATCACATTTGTACATATTGTAATGCATGTTGTTTTTCTTCAGCATGAAACAGGAGTTTTCTTCAGATGGTCATTGTGCTTCTTCGCTCACTGCGGGTTTACAGCACTGTTCTGTTCTCTGTGAAGCGATTTGTAAAGCACTATACAAATACATTGGAAGTGAATTGAATTTCATTATCAAAAAACATGAAAACTTCAACTGTCTATTAACCTTTCGCATCTCTGACGTTTCCCATGTTTGTGGAGCATTCATCAACCATTTACAAGTCATTGCAAAATAACGAGCTGTCGAGTGAGTTTTACTAAAGGCCGAGTGTGTGTGCATGTGTGTTTGTGTGAGGAGAAATAGATCGTGGATGGAGCATGAAATTAAAAAAAACAGAAAGAAAAGGAAAGAGAAAAAGAGAAAGAGTGACACTGCCTGAAACTTCCTCTGACTGAAACTTCACCATGTAGAGCTAAATCCTAAAACAGCTGTGTGTGTGCGTGTGCATGAGCGTGAGTGTGTGCGTGTGTGTGTGTGTGTGTGAAAACAAATGTCCAGGTCATATTTTACTCCAAAAACAAGGAAATCATTTAATTCTTAAATCATTCTAATTTTCATAATGCTTTTTTTGAGTTTCTTATCTTATGAGCAGGGCCACACGCAATCTGCGGAGGTTTCAGTGGAAGTCTGCGGCCGCGGGCCTGCTAATGAGGCTCATTAATGCACTACAATAATTTTACTGAATTACATAATACAATACTTTTTTTGTATTAAATTTAAATCAAAGGCAGCACAACAAATACTATCATGATGTTTTTGCTAAATTTTCAAGAGAAAGTTTGAATGCAAAAAAAAATGTTATTTTACTATGTATAGTTATGAATGAACGGCTCGTTTAAAAAAATGCCAAGGTCCATTTATTAAGACATATGCTTTACAATGCTTATGATAAACATTACAATGCTCATGATAACTTTTGTTAACTCTACAATTGACTTTAAATGTCATTTCTATTAACATTTTAAAGTTGCAATTACATCTGTCTATCCTACATCTATTTATCTATCTATCTATCTATCTATCTATCTATCTATCTATCTATCTATCTATCTATCTATCTATCTATCTATTCTATCTATCTAAAAACTTCAAGCTTTTAAAACTTCAAAAAAAATTTTTTTAGTATATTAAATAAACGTTTCCTTAAACTCAGATTAAAAATAAGAGTATTTTAAAATATGTTTTAATTTTTTAATGTTTAAATTCAACTTTTTAAAACAATCTACTTGTTGGATTTCAAGTAGCCTACAGTATATGAGCAATGGTGCACTTTATCCATCTTATGCACTCGAGGTCCACATTTGATGAGTGTGTGTGTTCAAGCAATAGTGTGAATGAATCTCCTGAATTAGTCAGATACGCTGATAATGAATGTTCAGAGCTCTTACCTTCAGAAAACACCACAGATGAAGCCCTCGTGACACTCTTAAAGCACTACACACACAGAAGCAGCGCTCACAGAGAAGAGCTCTTAATGTTCTTCTACACACACTTACAGGTCAAACACACACATCACCCATACAAATAACCCAAACTAAAACCACCCATGTGAGACCGTAACAAAGAGCCTCTGAATATATGGAGCAACTGAAGAAAACACAAGCATTACTCAGGAAAACTGAAATGGAAATTCTTCTATTTTCAAATGCGTGTTATGGCTCACAGTGTGAACGATTAATCTGTGCATATGTTTAATTTTTTATAAAAAATGGTTTGACTTCATAATGTTTAAACAAAATGTAATCAAAACTCTGATGATGTATGCAGGACTTGCTCTTAAGCCCCGCCCCTACAAGCTCACGCCCACATTTCAACATCCAATCAACTACTGATGCACAGAACTAAGTCCCGCCCCATTTATTTTTTATATTGGTGAATCCTATTCTCTAAATAATACTGGGTTGTTTTAACCGAATCGTTGGGTTAAAAATATAATGTAAAAATCTAACCCAATGGCTGGGTTTGTCTACCCTGGTTCTACCAGACTCTCGTACATTTCATTTGTACAGAGAGTCTGGCCTCGCTCCATTGAGAAACGGTTACTTCCTTGTAGGCGGGTTCTCTGTTAAAGTTCAAAACTATTGGATCTGCCCAGAGTCACTCAGGATCTGCCATAGCCAATCGCTAACGTGTGGTCGTGCGAACCATAGACTGTAAAAAAAGAACTCATTCACCACTAGCGGAGTGAGCTGGAAAATCAAACTTTTCTCAAACCCCGTGGGGAGGAGGACCACAACATCATGGCCACCAACAAAACTTAGCAAACATTGTTCTTGCTCCGGCTTTAACTTCTGTATATTCGGCAGTTTTGCAACAACGGACCGAATAGCTTTTCTCACGTCTTTCTCTGCTTCAACCGCTGTACAACTGACGCGCTACATCGACAGCATCGTTCTCAGCCACTCCCTCTGTTCGCTGATTGGTCCTAAAAAAAATTGATTTCTGAAACCTAAGAATATACAGCAGTCCCAGACGTAGTACTGAAGGAAAATGAAATTGAGTGGAAGTGCGTAGGATGGCGCAGCCAGGCTAGGGTTTGTCCATATTTGACCCAAAGTTGGGTTGAAACAACCCAGCAGTTTTTAGAGTGTATCCAGTCTCTTTAATCAATAACTCATGTACAGTTTGTAAATTTGCACTTTTGAAACGGATATATGGCAAGAAGTGCAGCTTTGTACATTTCAATACAGTAACTCAAACTGTTGCCGTAGTTTACATCAGGTGATACTAACAGAGCAGTGTTTTAGTGACAACATGACTAAGCATTATGACTATCTTGTTTGTGAACAAGGACACAAGGACTTTTCATTCTGATGGCACTGATATGTTCATTGACATAAATACTTACTTTTGAGAGATCAACTAAAGATTTTGAGTAAGATACAGGCTTTTGCGGGCAATCCGATGTGTGGTGCTGTTTACTAATTGTTTTGAGAATGCACATACTTCTGTGCAAATATTACAGTAAAGGCACACTTTGTGGCCTAAAGAGTTGACGCATATGAGTTATTTTAAATGATTCCTCAGGCCAGTATACAGCGCTGGACACTATCACTGCTGCAAGCGGAGCGGCCCTCCTGAAACACCGCCTGTGTAAGTTTGGAGAGGGCACACTGTCTTTGGCCAGGTCATGTGACCTGGAGAACGTATGGCTTTACGAGCATCACGTGACCACAGGCTCTGATGTACTCATAAGGGTTTTGCTACTATTGTTCCGCCGGCTCGACTCCTGGCCACGGCCGAGGCAAGGAAACAGTTTAAAACTGCTAAAACAAGCAGGGGCGCTTTTGTGTGTTTTTATTTTGTGATTTCACCGGAATGAATAGAGTCTCCGCAACGGCGATAGATTGAAGAGTCCGTTTGAGTGAAGACTGCGCCGCCACAAGAGACACTGTGTGTCCATGACACTGATAGCAGCGACACGAGCGCTCAGCTTGATTTAAAAAACACATTTTAGAGCAGGGGTCTCAAACTCAACTTAACTGGGGGCCGCTGGAGGGAGAGTCTGGGTCAGGCTGGGCCGCATCAAGTATTCCACCAAAAATAGTATTCAAGTATTCCAAAAAAGGAGCACAACTGATCCAATCTCCTCAATATTTATTATTAACGTTTCTTCTGAACTGTTTCTCTGAATTTGAACATTCCTTACTGTACATGATTGGTTCTTCATGAGCTGTCCTTCTGACAGTTGAAGTTCATTTCAAAAACTTTCTTTGTCTTTTCCTTATAACACATATTTGTGATACTTATATTTGCTTATATCCTTTTTATTTTCTTTATACAACACATTAATGATATTGAATGTTTTTTTGGAAGGCACATTTCCTTTTATTATACTTAGAAAAACGATTATTGCTTTTGAAATACAAATATTTGCAGTCATGTCTGCCTGTCTTAGGGCCTGTTCACATATCGCGTCTTTTGTGCGCTCAAGTTCGTTATTTCAAATGTAGGCGCGGTATGCGCGCTCATAATGGAAGCGACGCGGTCGCGGTGCGACGCCCTCGTTTTTTCCAAGTGCGTCCGCGCTGCATCGAGATAAAAACATCTCAACTTTGAATGCCGCAAGCGCACCGTAGCTTAGCAACGACAGACGCTTACAGAGCGCACACACAAGCTCCCAGAGCTTTGGATAAAGGAGAACGCGGCGCACCTGGCATTTTCTACGCGTTTTTAGGTGCTATATGTGAATTCAGCCTTATTGAATTATTTCTACACATGTATAGTGTCTCAGGCAAATTACTGACTTTGCACAAATCAAAGCAAACCTTCTTATCAACCTGCTGAACACATATTACAAGCTCAAAATGATTATTCTCACATTGTTTTAGAGCAGGGGTCTCCAACAAGTCGCTCGCGAGCTACCAGTAGCTCGTGGCATGTTAACATATCGCGCTCACATATTTTGCGTGCTCAAGTTCGTTATTTCAAATGTAGGCGCATGCGGCAAGAGTGCTCATAAGCGACGCGCTCATTTTTTCCAGGCGCAGTAAGTTTGTACTTCGTGGTCGTCTATGACAACTATTGACAACAAACCCACCGTAAGCTGTCATGAGACTATGGTAGACCATAAGGGATAAAAAATATATATTTTGTTAGTCGCACTAGCATTAAACTTTAATGTCAAGTAGGGGCCCACAAAATATCACTTGAGACCACTGTTTTAGAGCTAGATCTCTTGTTTAAAGGCACACTGTGCAAGATTTGTACCTTAATACAGACTCCTGCATGGGTCCATTTTTGGAGACCCGTGCCCGCAAAGTTCAGCACCAGATCCGACCCGTCACCCCCGATAATATCAAAATTAAATCCGCACCTGCCCAGACCCGTTAATATTTTGCCCGTTACGCGACCCGTGCCCGCGATAAATCACACACGCTAAAATCATTCCAATTACAGTGCTTTATTTTTTATCTCGCACCTCTCTCAACATCACAATAGCCTCATGCATGGGCTAATGAAAAGTGTGCTTTGTTTTGCGCCATTCAAGTAGCCTATACATCGTTCGGCACCTAAATAGGCTATGGAACCTGATAACACGCAAATAGACCTATTAATGAAAAAAAAAGAACAAGAAAAAATACAACCTATCTGAGCCTGTCGCTCACAAACAATAGCTTATATGCATTTACTTTCCCTTAAGGTTACTGTGCAGGAAAAGGATATCGTCCACAGTCCCAGGTTTAAGTTGCGTTCTCCGTTCTTGAATTACAAATCCAGCTGTGGAAAAGTCTCTCTCACTCGCAGCGCTCGATGCTGGGATGGAGAGAACATTCCGCACAATCATTGCCAGGTTGGGAAATGTTTTCGCATACTCCTTCCACCACAACAAAACATGGAAAGGATCCCCCTTGGGTGGCTTGAACTCGATGTATGCAGAGATCTCGTCCTCGGGCAGCACAGTGTCATCGCTGGAGTCCTCTACGTCTGACAAACAATCAGCTGTTGAAACCAAACGAACTCTCTTCGCAGCTAAGCCCGCTGAGATGCTGCGGCCAGGTAGCAGATCTTCGCGTTTTTCCTCGAGTTCTATTTAAAAGAAATAGACACATGGATGTATATATTTCACTAAAGTATTAATTTGCCCATTAACAATAATTGTTAATTATTAAATACAAGTAGCATATAATTTTGTGACTGAAGCTTACCTTTCACAAGACGCCCATAATTTCACGTTCTTAGTTTCACCATGGTCTGCCAGCAGCTTCAGGCTTTTCAACTTTGGATGCAAGAACATTGCCAGCTTGTGCAAGAGATGCAGCTCACATTTCTCATTTAAAATCTTGAGCCATTTTTCTTTAAGCGATGACAACGTCAGACTGTCTGTAGAAGATGGGTGAAGGTGAGGTCCGAGGCGCTGCAACCACACAGCTGTCAAGTGAATGCTTTTGGATGCTTCCAGGGCTTTTGTGGCTTCTTTGAATCGTGCCAAAAATTCACAATGTCATGCAAAGTCTCATTGCTCATGCAATTTAAATGGTGTTCTACGTCACATTCCTCCAGAAGAGCATGGATGGCCTCGTACTGGCTGGTAATGGAGTCCAGCATCGTGTGAGGCGAGTTCCATCGCGTCTCCACGGATGCTTTCAGTGTTTTTTGCAGACGATACTGGAGATGTGACTGCTTAAGGTAAGTCACAAGCGACTTAGCAGACTCAATAGCCGCGTTTCTCTCCCGGTCCTTGAGGCCCGAGGCCACTGGCTCGGCTCGGCTCGCTGTTAGCCATGGCCCGGCAATGGAAACGCAGCTAATGACACCAGATACCCCTTCTCCAAACAAATCGTCCCCAGCAGTTTTCCCAAGTGTGGTATACAATACGGTGTTCAGGATATGTTCTGCGCAACTCAATCTCGTGGCTGTGCGGAGGTCCGCAACAATGTTTGCACCTCTGTCAGTTACGTACACTAGTTTGGGAAAAAACTCATCCAGTCCAAATTTGCGGAATGCTTGGACGATGGCTGGCCTGAGGTTGTCAGCTGTTTTACTTAAATTGCTGTCCCATTCAGCTGTGCAGAGCACTCGCTCCTGCAGTTCCCAATTGCTTTTAATGTAATGTATTGTCACACAGAGATATCCAATTTTTCGGAAATCATCCAGCCACAAATCCAGCGTCACAGCCCCGTTGCTCTCGGTCAATTGTTCCCTCAGCTCCGGAATTATGCCTTGTCTTTTATCCTCGGCATATTTAGTGATCCTACGGGAGACAGTAGTTGGATCGGGCAGAAGCTGACGCGCGTCCACAAGGCCAGCTCGTGCCCAGTGTCTATTAAGCCCTGTGCCAGTTCCAAAAATCCATCGCAGCACACAGTCTCAAATGATCTAATGTCTCGGCACACAAATTGCACAGCCAATTGTGTTATCGCCTCTTTGTCTTCCCCTCTTGGAGGTTTGTAGCCTTTGGCAAAGTACCTGTCAATTTTCGCACTGGAAACCCTGCTGTGCTCTTGCCAGTCTCGACGTGCTTCCTCAGAGAAGACGTGCCCAGTATCCGGCTATCAAACGGCAAAACTTTATGGCATGTTTTGCAAGCCTCAAAGCCGCTTATGATGTTATTTTCCTGATCACGTATTACACCACACGTTCTCCACACATCCGATTTTGCCTTTAAAGACTCGTTGTCAACAATTTTATACACTCCACTCACCAACTTTAATTTTACATCATCCATAGCTACTCCTCAATGCTACAACTAGGCTACGAGAAGCATCAATGAAAGTCGCACTGTCGCAGTGGTGGCGTGATGGGTCCAAAGGTCATATCGTTGTTGCGTATGTGCAAAGGTAATTTAGACACAAATATTGCACATATTTTTCATAATTATCCACCCGCATCCCCGCCTGTGAATTTTAGGAATGTCACAATCCACCCGTTTTAGACACTTTTATGCGTGTGCCCGCCGGTACCCGACCCGTTGCAGGACTCTGCTTTAATATAACAGCTTCACCGGGGCATCAGGCCGTGAGTACAGAGACGCTCTGCGTGAGTGGTATTTACGACAGTAACGTTAAATACAAGTACTCCACAGCGACTCTAGGGGGCGCCGTTTGACAAAAACAGAATTCCTGCATAGTGTGCCTTTAAGGATGATTTGAGAAATGCACCAACGCGACTGAGAAAAACTGTAAACTTTGATGTACATCAAAATATGGGAAGATCTCAGATTTATAAGAAAAGATGTTGGTATGTTTCATCATGAAGTTTAATATTTTGTGTAATGTGTTTCTATTCATCTGTTCTTGGGAGTGAAAGAATTGTCAAGGGGAAAATAAGGAAAGGTGATAATAAAGTAATGATGTTATTAATGTAGATGTGGCTCATACTCTAGAAGCTGCATTATAAATGTTAAACTAGAAAAGTTAGGAAAAGTAAGAAGGTCATTTAGCTGCCAAACTAATTTAAGCAAGCAAAGGGCATCATCCTTAAATAATACACTCATACATTTCATAAAGTACTTTATTTAAATTATATAAAGTCATCTGCTTCTGCAACTATCGACTGCCTCCATTTAAGCTTAACATTTGTTATTCACAAAAAAAGGTCTTAAGCTAAAAAAATGTAAACACGTTTTTAGGATTCACAATTAAGACATAAAAATTCCTCAATAGCCTACTTACAATGCAAAAAAATATTTATGGAAAAATGTCCTTTAAAAGAACAAATATAACTGCATAAAGTCTCATACCCTTTTGTATGTTGCGTAAACACACAAATGAATGTATTTTGTTTTCGGCTCAGGAGTCAGATCGGGTGCGTCATGATCCCACTGTGATCCTTCAGATACACCTGATCAGAGAGATGTGTGTGCAGTCAGGAGCGGGGAGCGGGAGCGTGTGTGTTTCAGGAGTGTGTGTGTTTCAGGAGTGTGTGTGTTTCAGGAGTGTGTGTACTTCAGGAGTGTGTGTGTTTCAGGAGTGTGTGATGGTCGTGCCGGGGATAAGTGTTTGTGTTTGTGTACATGTATAAATAGCATTTCTGATCAATACCATGCTTGTTTGTACTACTGTGTGTGTGTGTGTGTGTGTGTGTGTGTGTGTGTGTGTGTGTGTGTGTGTGTGTGTGTGTGTGTGTGTGTGTGTGTGTGTGTGTGTGTGTGTGTGTGTGTGTGTGTGTGTGTGTGTGTGTGTGTGTGTGTGTGTGTGTGTGTGTGTGTGTGTGTGTGTCTTCTTCTCTCCAGGCCTCCGCTCTGGCTGAGTCCTCCATCGATCACCGCTCATCAGGTTTAACTAGCCGGTTGGGTTTCGAACACACACACACACACACACACACACACACACACACACACACACACACACACACACACACACACACACACACACACACACACACACACACACACACACACACACACACACACACACAGCGTTTAACATAGTGGTGCCAGTCAGAAGTCTGATTGCTTAAACTGGTAAAGACATGCAGCACATTTACACACACACACACACACACACACACACACACACACACACACACACACACACACACACACACACACACACACACACACACACACACACACACACACACACACACAGCGTTTAACATAGTGGTGCCAGTCAGAAGTCTGATTGCTTAAACTGGTAAAGACATGCAGCACATTTACACACACACACACACACACACACACACACACACGTACACACACACACACACACACACACACACACACACACACACACACACACACACACACACACACACACACACACACACACACACACACACACTCATTTGGTGCAGCAGGATGGGTGTTTTTTGTTTTTTGAAGGCTGGGGGCAAATTTACATATAAATCATATCTTTTATTAATTCAATTCAATTCACATTTATTTGTAGCGCTTTCGACAGTATACACATAATTTCAAAGCAGAATTTACAGAAAATGCACAAGTCCACATTACAATTGAGAGTGATCTGTTATCAGAGGAAACTGTCTAAGTTCTGTATTTCAGATATACAAAATCACAGTTAGCGAAAAATTTATTATTTTAAACAATGTAATAATTGAATGCAGAAACAATGAGCTCATTAAAGCAATGAATACTTGTTTGTTAACAAATGATTATGACATTAATGTAGCATTATTAATCATATAATGTTTCAACCCAGCTAACAGAAATATGTTCTAAGAACGTTTTATAACATTCCCATTAAAATGTTATTTGTGAATGTTCTTTGAATGTTCAAAACATCCAGTTTTTAAATGGAACATTCCATTTTGTAATTCTTCAAATATTACTGGAACGTTACATTTGAATGTCCTAACATTTAAAAAACCTTAGATTAATGTCCAGCTAAAATGAACAATGTATTGTAACGTGAAGTCAAACATGCGCAAGTCAAAAATAGTCTTTTAATCACAAGAACACTCAGGAGAATATGAGCCAGAAGTACACACTCGACACACACAATACCACACAAAACTAACTCAATCTCAAGGGTTATAGAGCAAACTAAGAGAACTAATGAGTTAATTAATGAACAATAGATGAACGGCATGAATCAATCAAAGGAACACGCACACACACGCACGCACGCACACACACACACACACACACACACACGCACGCACACACACACACACGCACACACACGCACGCACGCACACACACACACCCCACACACACACACAACACACGCACACACACACACGCACACACACGCACGCACGCCCACCACACACACACACACACACGCACACACACACACACACGCCACGCACACACCACCACACACACACACACGCACACACACACGCACACACACCACGCACGCACACACCACACACACGCACGCACACGCACACACAACGCACACACACACGCACACACGCACGCACGCACGCACACACGCACACACACACGCACACACACACACAAAGGAAAAATGGAATGACAAAATAAGAGTTATGATGTATCTAAGAATTGTGAAATTTACATTTAGAATAATTTGCACATTTTCTCTTTTTTCTACAGTTTTTACTTCCCCTACAAAAAACAATGTTATTATATCCCATGTTATTATAGCAGGCTATCCTCAACATTTATGACATTTAAAACAAGTTTCAGCTCAAACTCACTTTCAGACACCAGCAAGTGTTTAAAGGGTTGGTTGATTATGATTGCAATTTTCTAACTATAGTTAGTGTGTAATGTTGCCGTTTGAGCATAAACAACATCTGCAAAGTTACAACGTTCAGAGCAAAGGAAGAGATTTTCTTTTAAAGAAATTGCCTTTTAAGGACTACAACAAACGACTGGAACTACAACAAGCTTCTTCATGGGTTAGTGACATCACCAACCCCGATATTTGCATAAACCCCGCCCCCGGGGACACATTTATAGATTATTAATATAGAATATGCTAATCAATGACTAGAAGATAACTACACATAAGCAACATAAATTTATTGAAATGAAATATAGAAATGTTGTCTATATGTTGTCACTTCTTCTTGAGTCTCTCCATCTTTGTCCGACTCCAGTTTGAACATAAAACGCTAAAAGTTTTTGACATTTTCAGTGCATGTCTGCGTGAGGTAAATGGACACGAGCTCTTGTAGCTCCGCCCCCTGTGCCGGGAGCAGCAGCTCATTTGCATTTAAAGGGACACACACAAAATGAGGCATTTTTGCTCACCCTCAAAAAGTGACAACTTTAACATGCTATATAAAAATATCTGTGGGGTATTTTATGCTAACACTTCACATACACACTCTGGGGACATCAAAGGTTTATTTTACATCTTGTGAAAAGGGCATTATACACTTCTTTAAAATAGCGTCCAATTGCGATAGGATTCAGATCACCGTATGAATATATTTATATGTGATGCTAAAGGCTACTTATGCTAACCATTGCGATAATAAATACACATATGTTATGGAAATAAGAACTGATGATTAGAATTGTGTATTTATTTGGTTCATGTTTCATCTGTTTCCCTGTGCCCTTGTTGACTTAAACTGTGTTTGAGGTCGCCCCCTATACCCTCATTCCCTATTCCCTACATTAGTACACTAATATAGTTAAAATGAACCACTCTGGCCCAGCCCACAAATACACTCCTTCCAAAACTGTCTTAAAGAAACAAATCTGTACAATAACTCACTAAAAGATTAAAGAAAAGTTATGTGAAATGAAAAGAAAAACTGTAAAAGAAAAGCAATATGAAATGAAAAGAATGTGTGGAATGAAAATAAAATGTAAATGTAAAGACAAGCAATGTTAAATGAACAGAAAATATGCAAATAAGCCTTTAAATAAATGCTCTTCATATATACCCTTCTGTGTTTTTATTTCGGCTATCACCTGTCTTAAAATGTAAGGGATACTGGAGCTTGGTTGGGGTGGTGGGACTGCTCGCGGTGGGCGCCTGAAAATTTCCCTTATTTTCAAATCCAAAACTTGACAGGTATGCCCAGAATACGTTAGCAACCGCCTAGCAACTGCAAGCACCACTTTACATTTTCTTCTGGAAATGTGCATTCATACATTTGATTTCCTCTCTTGTGCACCATTCGAGATGCAAGTTTCATCTAAGCAATCCTAATCTACATCTTTTTCCTATTCCCCCGTTGCCTCTTTCTGTCATGCTGAGATCACCTGAAATTAACCCAAGAATCTATATAGTTTAATGTGAATCATTATCATCCAGTATCACACACGTTTAGTATCATTTGAAATGTCTCATAATGGCATCCTGCTCTCAAAGGTGTAAACTCTGAATGCAAATTGATCTTATTGCAGCAAATGTTTACTTATAGAAATAATTTTCTGTCTATATAATGAAATGCACCAAGAGGATCTGCGTGATTTGTAACTCAGATTAGCCCGTGATGCTGAGAGTGACCAAGACTCTCAGCTTCATATATTTTCTAATGTCATGTTCGCATCTTTTCTCCTTATTCCAGAGCATTTGATGTTTTGTATCTACTATCTTTGAACTGATTATGAAATTGGCATGATACATTTACCTGACAATAAATTATAAACATTTGACTTTATTCTGATTGACATTCTTTTCAGTAAAGAGTTAAAAATAGTAGTCAAACATTCGCTCACATTCAAAGATGCACAGATATCATTAAAACCTTTTTTATTTATGGAGTCAGATGAAATAACGAGTTAATATAAGAAAATTTTTAATTTAACCAATTTACTTTGCCAAATGGAACAAATGTCACACAACTAGCTGACTGGAAACTGCATAAAAAGAGGACATAAAGAAAGACACAGAAGTTACATGAGTTAACCAGAGTATATTTTTTGACAAGTCCAGGTGTGTGTCCGAAATCGTCCCCTAAACCCTTAAAAAAGGGCACTATTTGAGGGGACACACATTTGTAGTGGTGTCTGAAACCATAGTGGATGTTATTGAGAGCACTTATTCAATCCCACAATGCACCGCAATAACGAATGCACAACTGACGAGGGTCGCGGCGAATGAATTCCCGCATCTCACCAGAAGATGGCTGCAGCTCAATCATCATTTTCCAAACCGCTGACCCAATGTGGCTAAAGCCCGACTCAATCAATCCAATGGCGGTGTTCGATCAGCGGGTGAAGGTCTCTGCGCGTTACTGTCTTTCAAGACCTTCACCCGCTGATGTGTGTCCCCTATAATAGTGCCTTTTTAAGGGTTTAGGGGACGATTTTGGATAACCCCTGGACTTGGTTAACTCATATAACTTCTGTTTCTCTCTTTATGTTCTCTTTTTATGCAGTTTCTAGTCAGCTAGTTGAGTGACATTTGTTCCAGAGGAGCGTGTTAAGGCGGGTTTTACGGAAACAACAGTGGAAACACCTTGATGTTAGCCTCGCGGCTCCAGGTCCAAGGCTATTGGCCCCGCTCGGCATGCGGTTAGCCCTGGCTCGCACTGGAAAAGTGGCTATTGCTAACCCTAACCATTAACAACCACTAAAACCACAAAGGAATGATGAATGTTGTTATAGTCCCAGTATCAGCCCTGAGTCTAACCATACAATTTGATGGGACTTTAGATCCAGAACCATCAAGGATAACAGAGACATTTTATAAAGAGACATGCCACTTCCTCAATCCTCAATACAACTATATAGGGAAAACATGTAATGCCAAAGATGGCGGCTGTATGCACATGTCCCGCCCCTCCCGCCTGAAAGCCAATTGTCTGCTTTTAACTGTCAAGCCGGGAAACATTTAAGCCTATCGTCTGGTTCCTCTGACGCATGCGCACAGTTGAGGTTTGCGACAGTGGAGAATACGTTACTGTTTGAAAAGGCGGCAGATTTGATATGCAGTGTATGTGTAAATATCAGACATCCCAAGTCTCCCGCATATTGATAGCGGCTCCCTGATGCCCGCAAATTAGTTCAAATCTCCCAGAATCTAGAGCGAGTGTGCATCAAACTGTGTAGCGCGCGCACCGTAGAGAGGGAGAGAGCGAGAGACCTTGCGTGTTGGTGTCGTGAACCCTAGTGCATGCGTAGTAAAAGTATAACCTTTGGGGAAAAGGTGTTTTAATCCTTATTTTGGGGCAAAGTCATCAAAGTTTTCAGCTATTTTTATCATATTTTACTGCAGTTTCAATACATGTGAACCAGTGAAAGTGCAGTTCTGACTCTCTGCCCATTCATCTAGATAGGAGCTGGTCTTGTTAGTCCCAAATAGCTGCCCGGAGGCGTTGCCAAGATGGCGGCCGAGTGGCATGACTTGCCTAAAAGGACTTTGAGGATGCTCATCCACATATATGTCCGACTGAGATCACAGTCACCCGCTGGCCACTAGCATCCAAAACTAACAATACTGGGGGGTTTTCAGCAAGGTATGCAAAATAGAGTTAGACAGGTTCTCCCTGGGTCTTGGAAAGTGACACTGGCCTGAGTTACATTACAGACGAGTATTGGACAGGAGACAGATGACAACACCAATCACACACACATTCATCAGACCCGACAGCACAGTTCAACGCCATGATACCCGCCGGTTCCCAAATAACATTGAGTCTGCCGAGACATGTCAATCTGAACGCTGATGGTTCTGTGGAAATAAACACTCGTTTCACACACTAAAGGTTTCTTTGGGAGAATAATAAGCCAAAATATGTCTTGTTTTGCAAATACAAATATAATAGAACTTAAGTCTTGAGGTCTATTTTCAAGAACCAATAACCATGTTTGCCAATAACAAATATAATAGAACTTAAGTCTTTTCAAAAAATGAAAAATATAATCCTCTAATTGTTGATGAGACTATGTATGAAGTCACAAAGGTCACCGTTATTTGTTCCTGGATCAACATTCCTGTCCCAAAGTGTAGGACTTACCCAATTCCTACCCCTAAACCTAACCCTACCCATAACTTTTCCATAAAATCAGAGGGTAATGATAGGTGAATAACACTGATGGTAAGTACTTCACCCTGGTTCTAAGCCTAAACTTGACATAAACTGTAACTTGTCCTCAAATCTGATTGGTTGATTGGAAAGTTGTTCCAGGATCAACAAAGATGTTGATCCAGGAACATGTGGTACTTGGCGAAATCACGTTCAACAAGTCATAACGCTATCTCATGACCAATTCGTATGAATTTGTCTTAACCCACGTGATAGGTAGGTTTAGAGGCGGGGTCAGGGGTAGGTCATTTGTACGAATTCATACGAATTGGGCAACTTTGCAAAATATGTACGATTTTGTAAAAATTCGTACGAGTGAGGTCGTATGAATTTGTACGCATTAGCCACCTCGTAAAATTCTTACAAATTAGCCACCTCGTAAATTTCGTACGCATTAGCCACCTCGTAAAATTCTTACGAATTAGCCACCTCGTAAATTTCGTACGCAAATTAGCCACCTCGTAAAATTCGTACGCATTAGCCACCTTGTAAAATTCGTACGAATTAGCAACCTCGAAAAAAATTAATTTGAATTAGCCACCTTGTAAAATTTATACAAATTAGCCACCTCGCAAAATTCATACGAATTAGCCACCTCGTAAAATTCATACGTATTAGCCACCTCGTAAAATTCGTACGAATTAGCAACCTCGTAAAATTCATTCGAATTAGCCACCTTGTAAAATTTATACTAATTAGCCACCTCGCAAAATTCATACGAATAAGCCACCTCGTAAAATTCATACGAATTAGCCACCTCGTAAAATTCGTACGAATTAGCAACCTCGTAAAATTCATTACGAATTAGCCACCTCGTAAAATTCATACGAATTAGCCACCTCGTAAAATTCGTACGAATTAGCAACCTCGTAAAATTCATTCGAATTAGCCACCTTGTAAAATTTATACTAATTAGCCACCTCGCAAAATTCATACGAATAAGCCACCTCATAAAATTCATACGAATTAGCCACCTCGTAAAATTCGTACGAATTAGCAACCTCGTAAAATTCATACGAATTAGCCATCTCGTAAAATTCGAACGACTTGCCATGAGATCGGGTTGGAAGTCACTATGACTGAACTGCAAATGCAAACATGCATATCACGTCAGTCACACAAAATACTTGTAGCATCTACTAAGTCATAAACTATATAAATCAGTCCAAGATTTTCAAAGCCAAGGTTACACCAACTCATTCCAGAAATGAATGACCAATATACAATACTAAACAAACACGATTGAACAAGCCTAAGACTGAAGGAAGGACAGGCTGAGACGAGGCCAGATGAGACAGGACTGGACAGGGGAGACAATGAGAACAGACTCGTGTGCATTCAGAGTATTTTTAGAAAACGCTCCTCCCCAAACAAGCTTTAAAGCACAGAAGTCGTGGCGTAGCCTCACAGATATTCCCAGCACACAATAGCCGTCATTTCAGCGTCTAGATTAACTATAGACCCGATATAATCCGGCTATGAGTAACACACTTCTAGCCAAAATAACCTTGAATATGCTTACATGTCGTTTTTGCCAAAATAACTTGCGAGATGTATGATATTCCAACCAGATCTCACAACAATTCGTACGAATTTTACGAGGTGGCTAATTCATATGAATTTTACGAGGTGGCTAATTCGTATGAATTTTACGAGGTGGCTAATTCGTATGAACTTTACGAGGTGGCTAATTCGTATGAATTTTACGAGGTGGCTAATTCGTATGAACTTTACGAGGTGGTAATTCATATGAATTTTACGAGGTGGCTAATTCGTATGAACTTTACGAGGTGGCTAATTCATATGAATTTTACGAGGTGGCTAATTCGTATGAATTTTACGAGGTGGCTAATTCGTATGAATTTACGAGGTGGCTAATTCGTATGATTTTTACTAATCTATGACTTACGAGGTGGCTAATTCGTATGATTTTTACGAGGTGGCTAATTCTTGATTTACGGGTGCTATTCTACGAATTTTACGAGGTGGCTATATCATAAGAATATTACGAGGTGGCTAATTCGTATGAATTTTACGAGGTGGCTAATTCATATGAATTTTACGAGGTGGCTAATTCGAATGAATTTTACGAGGTTGCTAATTCCTACGAATTTTACGAGGTGGCTAATTCGTATGAATATTACGAGGTGGCAAATTCGTATGAATTTTGCGAGGTGGCTAATTTGTATGAACTTTACGAGGTGGCTAATTCGTATGAATTTTAGTAGGTGGCTAATTCGTATGAACTTTACAAGGTGGCTAATTCGTATGAATTTTAGTAGGTGGCTAATTTGTATGAACTTTACGAGGTGGCTAATTCGTATGAATTTTAGTAGGTGGCTAATTCGTATGATTTTTACGAGGTGGCTAATTTGTACGAATTTTCCGAGGTGGCTATATCATAAGAATATTACGAGGTGGCTAATTCAAATGAATTTTACGAGGTTGCTAATTCCTACGAATTTTACGAGGTGGCTAATTCGTATGAATATTACGAGGTGGCTAATTCGTATGAATTTTACGAGGTGGCTAATTCGTATGAATTTTAGTAGGTGGCTAATTCGTATGAACTTTACAAGGTGGCTAATTCGTATGAATTTTACGAGTTGGCTAATTCGTATGAATTTTATGAGATGGTTAATTCGTATGAATATTACGAGATGCTAATTCATATGAATTTTATGAGATGGCTAATTCGTATGAATTTTACGAGGTGGCTAATTCGTATGAATTTTATGAGATGGCTAATTCGTATGAATTTTACGAGGTGGCTAATTCGTATGAATTTTGCGAGGTGGCTAATTTGTATGAATTTTACAAGGTGGCTAATTCGTATGAATTTTACGAGGTGGCTAATTGATATGAATTTTAGGAGGTGGCTAAGTCGTATAAATTTACGAGGTGGCTAATTCGTACGAATTTTACAAGGTGGCTAATTCGTACAAATTTTACGAGGTGGCTAATTCGTATGAATTCGTACGAAAGACCTACCGCTAACCCAGCCGCTAAACGTCCATCACGTGGGTTTAGACAAATTGAACGAATTTGTACGAATTAGCCACCTTTTACTCACTTGTGCGAATTGGTCGTGAGATAGCGTTGGCTATTCCATCATGTAAGCAAAGTCAACAGTGGTTACAAGGTGTTTGGTTTCATTTCTTTGACATGTTATCTTATTGATGACTAGTCTATTTTTGGGCGATGGTTAGACGTCTATTAAATGTTCACTGACAGCCGAAATTTTTTTGCCTTGTTTTAACCTAGACGTCTGGGCTGTGTTTAGACGCAATTAGACGTCTTTTTTTAAACGCATTTAAATGACATTGCCAGACAACAGTGCGTCTCATTGCTTCTTCCTGTAAATTCATGCATTTGTATTTCCTTCTCTCTTTTTGTCTGTCTCAGGAGCTCTTAATGTTAGAAAAACCCTCAGTGTGGTTCTTATTTAGTCGCCCTTTTCGTGACACTATTATCTCTCAATATCCTCGCAAGACTGAGGCTACGAGAGGAAATGATTACAGTGTACGACCTTATACCTCAACATTTGTGGCACACATTATAACACCCACAATAGCTTACATGTGCACACACTTCATTTCTGTTTACTCCCACTTATTAACACACACACACACACACACACACACACACACACACAACACACACACACACACACACACACACACACACACACACACACACACACACACACAAACGCCATAAAACCCAAACACATTTGCCCGTGCTGTTTTTGAATTCTCACCTTTTCTTTCTTTTTCTTAACTATCCCTCAGTTTCTAGCACAGCTTAATGCTCTGTGTCTCTGGGTTTCTGATCAAAGCTCTTTCTGTGTGTAATAGGCAGATTGATCTGATCGTCTGGTCTCAACGGCTGGGCTAAACCATTACTGATATCACGATTAAAGTCCACACACTTGAGTGAGCTGGCAGAGAGCTCTGAGATTCGGCTCATTCTTTGATAAATCGTTACCAAAATGTGATCACAGTTCGGTTTTTCAACTTCAGCAGAGCAAAATAAATGACTCTCTCTATTTCTTTATATCCCATATCTTTAAGTAGCACTTATGGCAGATGACAATCCAGCACAGTGTTTAAAAAATACAATTTATATGCACACTATAGGGCTGCCAAGTAGGGCTGGGTATGACACAAATTTCACGATTTGATTCAATTTCGATTCACAAGCTAGCGTTTAGATTCCTAATAAATATTGATTATTTTGGATGTATATCAAGTACAGGCAAATATTCTCAAGGAAAAAAAAATCTCAACTAATGCTGTTAATTATACAGGATGTCAGTTGGTAGGCTGATACATTACTATAATATTAAAGGATACAGTTAGTTTGTATATAAACACTTTAAATACAAAGTTATAATATTAACTTTATAATAACATAATATGTTTCTTTGCCAATTAGTTTTTTGAAATATAACCATTACAATGGTTGTTGCCATAAAAACTTGACAGATTTATTTGAAAATACATTAAATATTGAAGAACAGTAAACAATTTTTTTATATAAATATGTAATGTAATGCGTATATTAATTAGAATGCTCTTCTAGAGTTATTTATCTAGCTGACTATCGGCAATGTCCATAAAAAATTATTGTTATTGTACATTATTGTTATTGATCTCCAGCTGTTATGGAGGTGTTTCTGCGGCTGAAACACTGATTGGTGGATTATATGAGACATGATTGATTTCAGGAAGTTGTTCTGTATCTTTCAACATTCCTTCTGATGTTCATCATGTTTATTGCTGCTGTAACTAGAAGTAAAGAGGAAGAGATGATCGGTTAAACAGCGATCTGTCAGCACACATTAAAGAGCGCCAAAAGAGTATTTATGGTTAGAATTTCGTAAATATAATGGACATTATTTGAAATCTGAGACTTTGGGTTAGGGTGGGTTAGGGTTCATATCAAAAGTAACAAAGCACGAAGCTATTGTATGGGAGGCGCGCTACAATCTTTCGTTCAGGCATCAACTGAAAACAGGATAGACTAATAGATTCTTGGGATTTATGAATCGATATCAGTTCATAAAACTGAGTATTGATTTAAATTTTCATTTCCATGTTTACTGATTCTCACCTATTGCTTGTTAATTTCTCATTGTCCCAGTGTATTTATACTCCTCACTTCTTCATTGGTTGTTGACTTGTCATGTCTGTGTAATCCTTCAAAGCTGTTTGTTTCATTTGGTGTTTTTTTTTTTTTTTTTGTCTTCTACCTTAAATAAAATGCTTAAATTACTATAAAAATGACTCCTTACTCTCTCTACTTAACTAAGAGATGACAGACATGGGCCGGGTTTCCCGATAACGATGTATCTTAGCTCTTAAGAGCGCTCTCTACGTGCAAGGTTACGAACGCTCGCGGCAATTCCACGTGTGTTTCCCAAAAGTGCCCTTAACATGAACGCGCGAGAACGCGCTCTACGTGCTACTTAAGCATCGCTGTCCATTCGCGAAGTGCTGAAATATAACCTTATATGGAACCATATTCTGAACGTTTAACCTAAAAATCGTCATTTGTTGTGGATTAGAAATCAAGACAAGTCTAAAGCATCTATACAGGCGGAGGCACTGACAAAATGGCTGAGGAAAAAAACAAAACAAAACAAAAAACAAGAGAAGATACCTTTAAAAAAGGTCAAATTAATGTCCTTTTAGAGGAGATAGAGCGAAACAAAGACTTTATTTTTAACAGATTTAAAGGACACCATACAAATAAAGGAAAAACAAAACATCAGGGAGGACAACATTGCAAACTAAATGCAACCAGCGGCGTTCAAAGATCAGGGAGGTCCGCAAAATACATGGCTGGTTTTCGTGCACGTCAGCAAGTCATTGGCAATTTTTTTTTAAATTCATCCCTATTTTGCCCAGTTTTTAAAACATGATTCCCACATTACTTCGTTTATGATTTTTTTCTCATTCATTTAATTTAGATGTGTATTTAAAAAAAAATCTTCCCTTTTTAATTATTTCATTTATAAATTAATTTAAACAAAACACGAGTACAATAATAAAGTATACAATAAAGTACAATCAAAACCTTATATTATACTCACGTTGCAGTGTAATCTGTTAAATCGAGATAAAGTGTAATCTGCCGGTTGTCCTGCAGGAGACCTCATATATCTGTCTTCTTACGATGCACTTGGGGATGTACGATTACTCCAGAGCACTCGTAGTTCTACGAAGATTTTCAAGTGCTACTTAAGTTACGATGCTTTTGGGAAACAGACCACAATATTAAGATCAGTCGTACGATCGTTTTTACGATCAACTTAGGCTTACGATGCTTTTGGGAAACGCAGCCATGGCCTGTACACTGGACGATTTCTAGAAAAAATTATAATAATTCACACACAATATGTACGATCAAAGAAGCATCAGCAATTTCCTCACCAGAAAAATAATTTGCAAACTCCAACTAGAGATAAAATGACGTTGTGTCTGCCCTAAGCTAAAATGTATATATTATTTATACTGTATATCACATGAGTACATACTAACATTATTTAATACAAACTTACTTGTGACCAGCTAAAACCAGAAAATAACTTTAGAAATAGAGTAAACATGAATGAGGTTTGATTTGGTCTTTTATGCATCAAATGTAACCAATCTTCTATCTTAAACATCATGAAATTCAATGATTTGTAATATTGTTGTTTTTATTTTAAATGATTTATCGGTGCACATCATTATTGTTTTAATAATCTTTAATCAGAATAACTTGTTCTTGCAGCATCTCTTCTCTGATGACGAGGGCGGGGCGATAACCTGTCACTCACATGAGATCAGCCAATAGCAAACCACAACCATCCAATCATCCAATCAATTCCCCACAGACAAACTCAAGCCCCGCCCACACGTGTTCCTGTTCCAGAAGCATTTCACTCGGATATATGGCACAATATGGACTAAAAGACTAGCACAACTTCTGTTTCATGATGACTTTAAAATGCGATATCATAAAGGATGTTCAAGAATGTTTAAACATTTCATTATTAATATTAATAATCAGAATGTACAGTTGTTATAACAAGTATCTAACCAGGTGTCCTGAAGGAACATGCAATTTGCATGATCACACTGAAAGCAAGCGTGCACTTCTTCAATGAGAAGATATCTGATGTTTAATGCAGTTATGTGTGATTATGGATCAATGAGATTCCACAGTAGTCGAAGCCACAGCAATGGAAAGAAAAAAAAAAAAAAAAAATAGCAAAATGCTGTGTCCGAGTGTCGTGGAAGCGGAGAGTGTTTTTAACACTTGTCATGCCTGGTTAGGACAAAAATATGTAACTTTTAACTTTTAACGGCAAGTTGGCACATTGTTTTATAAAGAGTTTAAAAGCATTTTCAAAAAGCTATTCCAGTCAGAATTTAGAGTATTCATTGTTTGAACATACAATTTTACATTTATGGTTCTTGTTTCACAAAAGAGAGATCTTGAAGCAAAATTCATGTGTCAAATGGTTAACATACTCACACCTCGCATGATTAAGAGATTACGTGGCTATTTGAACATTACCCTGGGGTAGGACAACAGGGCCTTCACGGAGATTTTGAACTGCAGTCCCTAAAGAAACAAGTATTAGCAACTTCATAGCAACCAGTGCCCCTGTGTCCATGCTGTTGTCATGGAGACAACCCCATGCTTCTGCTAGAAGAGCTGATGGGCGAGATGCTTACGCACACGGACTAACTCTTTCAAGGGTGTGTGTGTGTTATCTGCAGGGCTAGAGAGCAGGGACTTTGAGTTTATGTGGGAGGGTTATGCGTTTATGTCTGTACCATGGTGAGTATTTAGGCATCTAGTTCTGAGAGATAACTTGATGATCTCTGTGCAGAGGTTCATTTTAGATTGGAAAACTGTGAGGTGAGAGGTTTTCTCCCATTTGTAGAACTATATCACTGTTGCAAACTCTGAGGCTGTTTTTACGCCTGGTATTACAGTCAGTCTGAGGCGATCGCAAGCATCAAGCCACGCTGATGGCGCTTTACACCTGGTAGTGAAATGCCTCTGTTAAAGGGGTCATATAATGGTACATGCACTTTTACAAGTTGATTGTACTGAAATGTGTGTTGGCAGTGCCTGTACACAGCCATCATATAATGATAAAAATCCATCCAGTGGTTTTGTTTTAATCTCCTTATATGTTTTCCCCTGCCTCAAATCGAGCCGTTCGATTTTGTGACGTCACAAGATCGCACGCCCCTCCCACGACTGTTGATTGACAGCAGTGTTTCAGCACAGACCCGCCCTCGCTCGTGAGTGAGATGTCAATCATAGTTCTTCATTGTTGATACACTGGAGCAGAATGGCGCCTAAGCGATTGTGGTGTTCTGTTCTTGGGTGTAATAAGGAACACAGCAGTCATTTTAATGTTCCTAAATCCGAACCGCTGAAGACGCAGTGGCTGAGTTTTGTTTATGAAGGGAATATTTCCGACGAGCAACGTCAATGCTCTCATGTTTGCGCAAATCATTTCTCACCAGACTGCTTTTTAAACGAGGGTCAATATAAATCAGGTTTTGCTAAGAAGCTGCTACTGAAAAAGGAATCGGTACCAACTATTCGTGTTCCTGCTGGACCTCCAGAAGAAGTGAGTGTAACGTTTCAGTCACCTTTATATTAATCTTTGCAAATCCCTTATTGCACGCTTCACGATGATTGTGGCTAATGTTTACACTCAGGGTGCATTACGGCATGTAGGCTATTCTATGTAATGTTACACATTCTCAATATAATTCATAATCCCACGTTTATAATGAAAAACGCGTTATAGTTATTGTGTTATTAAAAACTGTGTACGCAGGTGTTACAGTTAACGTAACAGGAATATTAACAGGAATATCAATGCAGTTACAATACTATAGATGTACTTAAAAGTTTTAAAACATTTTCATACTGCACTAAACATAAACATACAACAAATTCTTAGGTATCCTTCAACTACTGCTAGAATCATTACTGATATGACCTCAAGTCAGTTTCAGTCACGATAGTTGTACCTAACACTGAGACGTCACGCATCACTGACAAGCCTACATTTACAAAAAAAAAAAGTTTTTCAACATAAATCTGTCAACGAACTAACCTATAACTTAAAGTAACGTTAAACACATAGCGTTTGTATCTCACAACTCTAACGTTACCCTGCCAGTACATACAAAAATAGACCAAAGTGACATTGTTAACCAACCATTCTCGTCCTGTTCGAGCCTTTCTTCGGGACGTCATCTTGTTTCGGGTCCGACTCCGGTTCAAACTGATATGGTTGCACAAAATGTGTCCTCAGAGAGAATCCCGCTGCCATAATAAACCCTGAACTGTTGTCAAGTCAACACTCCACGTGCGTTGTGTCAAAGCGCCCACAGAACAGAGGGGCGGAGTCAGCGAAGCTCATTATCATTTAAAGGCACATACACTTAAACGGCATGCTGAAAACAGAGCTGTTTTTGAGCAGGTAAAATGAGTGTTTTCTTACAATACTAATGAGAATTTTTAATAAAAGTATATTACAAAGTTTTCATTTAGACCCTAAAGATTCATATTAACTTGTACAAAAATGGCATTATATGACCCCTTTAAGACCTCTCCTGAGATGTGGACAGACAGATTGTGTTCTAGGAGATTCTCTGATTTAGTGAGTATACATCTCTCACTGTGTACAAGTCTTCAGGATAAATCTCTGTTGGACAAGAGGAGTCCTAACACACAATACATACCTTCCATGCACACTATTATTTTTGGCATTTTTATGGCCTTATTGGACAGGACAGAGATCAGAAAAAAAGGGGTGAAGAGAGAGAAATGGGATCGGCAAAGGTCCTCGAGCTGGGAATCGTCTCGTGTCGCCGAAGGAACATTTGTGCTATCTTGTCGGAGCGCTGCCTACAAAACTATCAGATATTACCATAGACTGTAAGATATATGGACAAAGCGTCTGTGACGTCACCCATAGACTTTCTGAAGAACGGTTTTGAGGCGTTTATGGGGGGTATGGGCGGCGCCATCTTGGAAAATCTTTTCAGAATACAGAGGTGGTGTGATGTGTTGGGTCAGATCATGGCCGAGACGTCACATTTCAGCGCAACGCAACCCGTTATCAGCTGTCAATCAAGCTGTCAATCAAAGTTAACCCCGCCCTTATTTGTCATACATTTTATATCTAAATACGATCTAAACTAACGAGTTAGAAAAAAATTCACCCCCTCACAGTTGTCAGGCACTCGGTACCTATCGAAAAATACAATAAAAGTCCATGGGACCAACCTGTAAAAACATGAACTTATGCTGTGAAAACGGACATTTTAACATGGGGGTCTGTGGACATTTGCTCCCTTCTGGGACCGGCCCCTAGCGGAGTTTACATGTATTGCAGTTTTTCGCACTTCCGGGTAGACTTCATTTTCAGATTAGAATGTTGCCGCTTGGATATTACTCATTATTATTAGGTTATTATATTTTGTTGAAAGAATATGTCAGCAACAATTTTTAAACTCATTTATAAGTTATTAGTTAATGATGAACTAATCAGTTACAAAACATGACTACACTATTAAAGGACGATTCCGGCGCAAAATGTACCTAGGGTGTAATATCACATTGGTACCGAGTCGACCGTTCTCTGGGATTTGTTTTCATGATAATCGAATGTAAAAATTTCTATCTCTAAAAACGGTTTAGCTTATAACGCTAGTATATGGGGCATTGAGTAACAATAGGAATTACGTTTGTGAAATCCTATCGACCAGCTCACTTAGCATGGCGTTCGTAGATCGACTACTCGAGACTGTTTTCCAAAGATGGCTCCTGTCTGTTTTCGTGAAGTCGACTATCTTTATAAAGTATCTTCTTATTAAACTGTCTGTACACTTACACAGGTCTCAATGCTTGGGTTTGCAGGTAGGGACCCTCCTTATGCTACCGTGTTAGTGTGGGGCTATTTTGAGCCTTGTTAGTGGTATTAACTAGCGATTCATTTTTACTTACTCGATGCCCTATATACTAGCGTTATAAGCTAAACAGTTTTTTGGGATAAAACTCTTTACATTCGATTATCATGAAAACAAATCCCAGAGAACGGTCGATACCAATGTGATATTACACCCTAGGTTAATTTTGTCAATTGTCCTTTAAAGGTGCCATGTGTAATAATTGAGGTAAAAATATCCAAAAAATGAGCTACACGCATCAAAAGAATGAGAAGAAATAAGGGCGTTGATGTCATTAAAAAATGAAAAGTTATAGTGTTGCAGAGATATCAACCTAAATTAGCATTAGCATTACTAGCCCGGCCCGACAGGTGTTGTAATACCAGTTTCGGCCATGGGAGGCGGTATGCGGGCAACATACATAACCACCAGCCAAACTGCAACACACGAATAACTCGCACTGCTTGTATCTCTTTAATCTCTAAAAATCTCCAAATGCTCCACCCGAAACTGCGGTCTTACTATCGTGTCAATTGATTTGATTAATATGCGCGAGGGAGAGAGAGCAGGACCGCTCTCGTGTTGTTTGAAGACGTGAGAGTGCGTGCGCGCGGCCGGGCTCTCTCTCTCTCTCTCTCTCTCTCTCTCTCTCTCTCTCTCTCTCTCTCTCTCTCTCTCTCTTCTTCTCTCTCTCTCTGCTCGTAAAGCGCCCTGTCAAGCGTAGCGGCAGCAGTCATTCTTTTCTACATCCCTCACCGATCAAAATAGGCTTTGGCGGGACAAAGTGGTCTATTTGACGGTTTTTGAAGATTAACAACCTGAAACTAAAAAACAGACTAGAGTAGGCCAACTTTCTGGAGGTATACTGCCCCCATCTGGTATGGAATAACTAGCCTCGTGAGACCATCCTGATCTCGCGAGCTTTCAAGGTTTCACTCGCAGATCAGTCTGGATACTTTCCGTTAAAGAAAATTTGGGAGCAGTTCACCAAACGAACGTCCAATCAGCGTTGGCTTTGAGGCGGGTTGAGGTGTGACGCAACGAGAAGCGCGACAGTTCAGTCTTAAGAACATGGCGGCTTCAGCGGATGAAACTAGCATCAGTGTGGCTATCGAGCAAGTTTTATCGGAATTACAGAGTTATTACGGAATTACAGAGCTAACGAGCCTTTACCTGCAGCAGCAAGAGTAGCCTGGCTTGTGGTTGTGTTTTCGTCGTCGCTCTCACATGCTTCGTTGATCTGATTGGTTGATTTGGCCCATCTATCACCAACATAGGCCAATCAGCTAACCAGTATTTTCACCCCTTACCAAAACTACTTCAACGGAAGGTTTCCAGATGGATATGCGGAGCAAATCCATCTGGCGGAGTCAGGTTATGGAATATCTGGAGTATGAATTGATTTTTTGACATAGGGCACCTTTAATAAGTGATGTGCTATAATTTTATGAATGTATTATAAATCATTGAAATATTTATGTTTTGTAAAATTGTTGTATCATTATCTCAATAAAAAAAAACAGAATCTCCTATGCCTTGACTTTAATGGTTCATCTTTCATGGAAGATATTGAGAAAGATGTCAATCTCGCCGATCCTCCTGAATCCCCAAAGACTTGCCAAAGCCCAAGTCCACTCCATCTCTTCCAGGACCTCTGGAATCAGTTAGTAGTCACTCTAGTCCTCCCTGAGCCTCCAGGGTCTACTCAAGCCTCAGAACCATAGACTGTAAAAAAATATATGGATGTAGTGTACGTGGCATTACCCGTAGGTTTCTGAAGAATATTTTTGAAGCCCAAAGTGGCCGGAGCCGACCGTCGCCATCTTGGCAGCGTCACTCCCAGATAAGCGAAAATGCAGCAGCAATCCACCTGTCACTCAAGTTGCCACACCCCTTAATTATGCAGAACTTTAAGGCTTAATATAATTTAAACGGACGAGTTGTAAAAAAACTTCACCCCCCTCACAGTCGTCATGAAGGGCAAAATTATCTATATAGACCAAAACCACTTTTTGTACCAGGCTGTAAACATATTTATTTCTGCTGAAGTTGGGCATATTAATATGGAGGATATATGAGATTGACTCTCTTTTGGAGCCTGTCTCTAGCGGCCAGTCGATGAATTGCAGTTTCACTTCCGTGTTGGATTCAAGAGAGAGACAGGAGTGCTACCGCTTACTCAGAACTACTAGTATTGGTGCACATTCCCACAAGAGGCCCTGCTCAACCAAGGGTCAGTGGTCGCTGCCCTGTCCATCTCAGAGCCTGAGTCAGCTGGTCCAGTGGTCCCAAGTCCAATATTGTCGAGTTTGCTGGAGTCTAGTGTCACGGGCGTAAGTTTGGTTTGAGATGTGCTGGGGACAGAGACGCATTCGGAAGTGCATTTTCAGAAGTGCTGGGTACAATGACGCATTTATTTTTTTTTCTCTTCCACGCGGGTCATGTTTTGAAAGACGATGTCCTGTAGCTTACTAATGTAAATTAAAAAAATATACACAAAAATGTGATGATGTCAGACTCGTTTTAAGAAGAAGAAAGCCTTAAGTTTTCAAAAAGCATAAGACATATGACCAGGGGCGGAGTGGCAATCGGGAGAGTCAACACTTTTCCCGGTGGGCCGGTAGTGTTTCGAGGCCGCGAGGGCCGGTCTGTTAATAGTTATACATTGCAAGTTCTTAGCAACACCATCCGGCCGCTGGTCAAACTGTGCAGTCTCTCTGCTCAACCCGTTAATAAATACATAATAAATACATTGATCCGCAAATTTAGTTTGAGTTCTTAAATGGTCTAGTGGTAGATCTTTTGCCAAGCGTGTCAGAGGTGACGGGTTCTAATCCGCACTCGCACCCGTGTCAAGCAGGGACACATTTGTGTGCATTTTATTTTGTGATCTCACCGGAATGAATAGAGTCCGCAACGGCGATAGATTGAAGTGCACGAGTGAAGACTGCGCGAGCCACAAGAGAACAACTGTATCCATGACACTGATAGCATCGACACAAGCGCTCAGCTTGAGTTCAAAAACAACACATTTTAGCACTAGATCTCTTATTTAACAGCAAACTAAATTAACTTGTTAACTGGAGATGTTTTATGTATTTGTATTAAGTACATCCGTGCCTAAATGTTTCAAAAAGTGGTGGGGGACAATATCGATCCTGAGAAAAAGTGGTGGGACACGACTTCACTGGATCTAAACAAATCAATCTAACCATAGATGTGACCAGTAGTGGTGGCTTTCTTAATCTAGTTAAAATAATTTTGCAAGGGTTCTTGCAAATCTGGTGGGGACGCGTACCCACTATCCCCACCGAAATCGACGCCTATGTCTAGTGTGGCGGTACCAGAGCTCTTACCTTCGGTGGTCTCGGAGGGTCCTGCGCTTCTTGCCTTGTCCATGGAGAATGCTGCAAAGTCTACTCCTAACCCCAAACCTCCTTCCCTGCCAGCCCTGTCACAAGTGAAGAGGAGTTATCTTACCCTGTCACGGCCCCCATTCCAGCCCTGTCATGGCCGATGTGGCCATTTCCCTACCACTAGCAATTCCTGTCCTGGCCATGGAGGCTGTCACCTTGTTGTCTTTTTCCCCCAATGGTGACCACTGAAGTCAAGACCACTCGCAATCATCTACACTGCCACCTCGCTTCTGAACGTCTGGGCCCCTTCTCCGCTGTGGTGGTCCCCGAGTTCCCGGGTCTTCTGCTACCCCAGATCTTCATTGGTCTAATGTTTCCCCAGTCAGGCTGCAATTTTCCACTCCTCTGGTTCCAGTATGGGACACAGTTCCCTCAGTTCATCCAGGACCTACAGATCGCCTGGCTCCGCTGTGGTCTACTGAACTCTGGTGTGGGCCTCATTCCTGCGGCTCCACCACGGTTCTCCACTCCTCCAGTCCCACTGTGGTATACAGCTCTGCTGGCCCTTACTTCCCCTCTCCCTGCGGTCTACCATCACCTGCTCCCACCTGTACTTTTTTGTTTAGTATTGTTACAGTAGCAGGAGACTCCTAGTGAGGTTTAGGGTATTATGTTTATAAGGACTCACTCTAGTTTGAAATTTGCTCTGCCCTCTTTGTATTCTGTTCTGTTGTTTCTGTGTTTACGTTTTGCCGTTGATTAATTTCCTATGTTTATATTTGTTTCCTTGGTTACAGGTAATGCTCACCTGTTTCTAGTTTAATTCCTCCTCATTACAGTCCGCTTTACAGCTTTCACATTACCAATTTTTACCATTACCATTACCCATTCCGAACTAAACTGCCAGTGTAAAAATGAGAGAGTAAAATGCATCAGGCTATCAATAAGGTCAAAATTATTGTCAAACTATAGAGGGAATGCATTAACGTCACTTTCCCGCCGGAACACGCCCCCTCAGCCGGACTGAGTGGCAAAAGAGCTGCTGCGTGGCTGGAGTTAATAGGGGAAACTGCGAAAACGCGAGTAAAACAAACTATTATCAGTTTAAACTAAAAGTTGGACTCGATATAGTGTTCCTTACAACTTATCAAAGCTCCAGTGATCCATGGATATAGACATGCAGCCAGGAATTGTGTTTCCTGACATTTATATGTGCCTGATTTCGACGCCGGGGAAATAAATTAAGAAAATTTGCCTGTAAACGCTTTATAAATACAATATAGATAGGTCTAAATCCGAGTGATCACTTACATTAATGTTATACTGTATATCATCATATCGTCCAGCCCTAAAACTTGTATAGTTTTTTTGTCAGTGTTTATTTAAAAACATCCAATTATGCAGAATATAGTCTGTTCTGTAGCTTTTTGCAGTCTGTAAAAATATACAGTACCTCAGATTTCTGGTCAAATCTAGTTGTACAGTCAATCGCAAAGCTCTTTCCCGTTTTAGATGTGTTTTGTGTGTTTTTCACGGCATTCACGCTAAAAACAAATGCTGCCGCTCGTCTTTCTGCCACTCAGTGTGCGGGACAGCAGCGACTTCCGCCTACTGTGATGTCATGCGCATTCCCTCTATTGTTAATAAAATCATTATTAATGAAATAGCATGCATAATTAAATCAAAAGCAATAGTTGTATCTTTGAAATCTATTAATCTGCATTAATCTATTTTGTGGAATTGATTTTCCATATCTGCCATATAAGAATGAATGTGGCAGTGTGTCTGTGGTCGGGTCACGACTCATGTTGGCATGTGTGTGTGTGCGTGTGTGCGTGTGTGCGTGTGTGCGTGTGTGCGTGTGTGTGTGTGTGTGTGTGTGTGTGTGTGTGTGTGTGTGTGTGTGTGTGTGTGTGTGTGTGTGTGTGTGTGTGTGTGTGTGTGTGTGTGTGTGTGTGTGTGTGTGTGTGTGTGTGTGATGAAGGCTGGCTTTGTGACTCAACTCATGTCACAATGCATCACCCCCTGACCTCTGCTGAAACAGCAACCGGACCCGCCTCACAGCTGTCAATCACACATCGCCATGGTGACCCCCTGTCAGTGAGGTGTCAGGAGAAATAACAGGAAAGTGGCTTATGCTCATGATGGAAGAGGAGCGCGGTTTGTATCAGTCAGCGGCATATATATGTTAACACAAGCAGTGTGTGTGTGTGTGTGTGTGTGTGTGTGTGTGTGTGTGTGTGTGTGTGTGTGTGTGTGTGTGTGTGTGTGTGTGTGTGTGTGTGTGTGTGTGTGTGTGTGTGTGTGTGTGTGTGTGTGTGTGTGTGTCACCTGGACAGATATCTCTTGGATAACAAGCAGTTTAGGCTAAGAGTGTGTGTCAGTCTGCATGGTCTGTCATTCAGGCGAGGCTGTTTTTGTCCGAGCTGTCTTCTCTTGTCTGTGTATCTGGTGACGTCTGGAAACTTTCAGGGAACTTACTGAAAAAATAAAGCACTGGTCATCCAAAGGCGTCAAACTTTCCAATTCTATCTTTTTCTCTTTTGACACTTCTATAGAAATAGATACGTACATTAGAAACATTTTTACGCGATGTGAAGTCTCGAGATCCTTTGAGGGAATAATATATTTTTCACATGGCCATGCGGTTAATGCATAAACAAACCCTTGAAACCATAGCAACCATGGGATTATCAGAAATGAATATTATTATAGGCCCCAATAGCCTATTAATTATAAGACACAATTAAATATCTACTACTTGCAGTGTTTTTTGCTTGCAGCTATTTATTGCTAATTGAAAGTTTTACACAAATGAATAAACACTTTTGAGAAAAATCTTTAAAATGGTGTTTATTCAGACATAAGTGGAAAAACACAATGTCCAGACATGCTGGATGAAACTAACTGCAATGACATCAGCGTCTCCCACACACAGATCACACACAGATCAAGCATGAACACACACCAGTCACAGTGCGCCTCATAACAACACTAACCACCTATGCACTAAATATTGTTGAGACTGAATCCAGGAATGTCCATAATGGATGTAAGTGTTGAAACAGAGAGAAGCGTGGACAAGTAGGAACGAAAAAAAAGATAAACATGCAGCAGTGGGTAAACAAACTTCATACAGCCAGGCCGACAGGAGTCGGTATAGAGTCCAAAACCAAAGGTACTATAGGGACAAATGGCGCTTTTCCATTACCATTATCAGCTCAACTCGACTCGACTCGGCTCGCTTTTCGCTCTGTTTTCCATTACAGAGAGTACCTCCACAATAGTACCTGGTCATCATAGCGACGCCACAGGAAACTGCTGTGATATAATCTTCTACGCGACACACAAAGAGTATTCTTACGAGTTGCCATAATAGTAGTAATGGGTATATCACGCAATCTCTGGCCAAACTATTTAAAAATGGTCCTAAATGGTATTCGAAAATAGAATTACTATGTCCCAAATTGTAGTATGTTGAAATGAGTGTTCAGAAGATACTGGATGGTCTACTGTTTCTGACGAGATATAGCCTTTATTATGGATATCTATGCGCTGGAGTGCCGAACCTCTGATGCACAAAATCAGAGTTCTCTACGTAACAATTAGCTAATAAATAAGTTAATATGTTCATTTCCACATAGGGTGACCAGATGTCCCGAAAAATTCGGGACAGTCACGAAATCTAAGCTGTTGTCCCAAATCCGTCCCAAAATATTAAAAACTGTCCGTGGAGGTTGAGTCGGCCCCTGCAGGCGGCTCATTGGCTGTCGCATATTTTCTGTTTTACAAAGATGTAGGCCTGAATTTAGATATACATTGATAAGCAAATTTTCATTAATTCGTTTCGTTGACATGGCTGGTGTACCGGAACCACAACACGCCGTTTTTAGTGGCAGACTAAAGACTTATGACAGACTGTTGATCTTTGAAATGATTTGAAATGTTTGGTTAAGTAAGTAAAATTTATTTGTATATATATATTTGTATATGGTTCAGGTTTACAATTTATTATCTTTTATTATAGGCTATAGTCTAATATCATAGTAGGCCTACCCATAACCCCTGGGTCCCGCATTTCAGCCAATCTCATCTGGTCACCCTACTTCCACAATGTATTTTACGTCCAGGTGTCTGTTTTAATGAATCATTAGCGGTTAGCAAATATGTCATTATGTTATGACTTGTCAATGCACATGACTATTAACTCATTATGTTTTTGGACATATTCAAGTCCTCCTGAAAATACTCTTTATATGTAGGTTATATTTCTGGGAAATCTTAAAGCATTAAACGGCTGTGCTTCTCAAAAGCCTGTGAGTGAATAGAGACCGTTGGCACTGCCGGCATTTAATCCATCAAATCAGTTTGGCAGAACAAAGGCAACATGTTTAATATTAATGAGTCCGACAACTTGACAGCGTGACAGAGTAAGAGATGAGATAAGATCTAGCTCATAAGAGGAGGTTACATTTCATATATTACAATATCTTAATATTGGACTCATTTATTGCTAGTCTTTTTACTGAAAAAAAGTAAATGACCGTTAATGGTCTCTTGCACAACCATTACATTATATGATATTCTGTTTATTATGATAATTCATACGTAGATGCCATTCTAAAAAACTGTTGTGAAGAGAGGCTTACAATTATTAATAATATAGAATCCTCTCAACTAATTATTTATCATATAGAAACTGTTTGGTTATTATTATTATTATTTACATTACTACACATTTAAGAGGTGTGCATTATTATTATTTTTATTATTGAATCCTAGTTTTCTTATGCATGGATTTATATTGCTTTATGTCAATATTGTTGTAATGAGCTGAGGAAAACGCAGGGTTATTTAATGAAGTAACACATAAAACAGAACCCAGAACTCGAAGAACAAAGGGACAAAACCAGGGGAATCACAGAGGCAACCATTACACTTACAACAACTGACAAAGTAACAAGTGAAACACAAGAGCTATAAATACACAGGGACAAACAAGCATTAGGAAACAAGATACACCTGGGAACAATCATGAACTAATCAACAGGAAAAACTACAAAGGACTACAAAAACATGGCACAAAACAGGAAATAATAAAAGTCTACACAAGACAAGGGAAACACAAGACAGGAATCATGACAATTGTCAGCACATCATTTAATATTTGTCTCATATACAAACTGAAGTTACATAATTTGCCATAAACGCTACGCAGGTTGTGCATATCCTTTTTTCATTTGCTATATGTCATTTTTAACAGATCTATTCCCACACTGCAGCTCACTATGGAAGCTCGTTTCCGCCACTAAATAAATTAACAATAATAATAATTGCGACTTTTTAACTCACAATTCTGACTTTTTTTCTCACAATTGCGAGTTTAAATCTCGCAATTCTCACTTTATTTCTCGGAATATAAAGTCAGAATCTATAGATATATATATAGCCTATATATAGATATATCACGCAATTCTGACTTTATAACACACAATTCTGACTTTATAACTCACAATTCTGACTTTATATCTCACAATTCTGACTTTATATCTCGCAATTCTGACTTTACATCTCGCAATTCTCACTTTATTTCTCGGAATATAAAGTCAGAATATATACAGTATATAGCCTATATATATATATATATATAGATATATCACGCAATTCTGACTTTATAACACACAATTCTGACTTTATATCTCACAATTCTGACTTTATATCACGCATTTGTGACTTGCAATTCTGACTTTACATCTCGCAATTCTCACTTTATTTCTCGGAATATAAAGTCAGAATCTATAGATATATATATAGCCTATATATAGATATATCACGCAATTCTGACTTTATAACACACAATTCTGACTTTATATCACGCATTTGTGACTTTATTTCACGCAATTCTGACTTTATATCTCGCAATTCTGAGAAATAAAGTGAGAATTGTGAGATGTAAACTCGCAATTGTGAGAAAAAAAAGTCAGAATTGTGAGTTAAAATGTCGCAATTATTATTTATTTATTTAGTGGCGGAAACAAGCTTCCATAGCTCCCTGCACACGACATGCAGGAAAGAATATTGCCTTTTCGACGGACTGAAATGCTATTTGTCTGAAAATCACAGATATGAACCGTCAGGATTCAGGATTCAGAAACAGGAGATTTCCCCATAAGTGTTAGTGAGTAAGTGAACTAAAGCAATGCTCGTTCCCAGTATATCTCAGGGAACCTGGGTTACTCTAGTAAACACAAATGATATTGTAGTAATAGTAATAGTGAAATTGTGGTATTTTATTATACATAAGCAAATTCAAATTCCAAAGCATGAAATCGTTTAAGATCGTTTAAGACTATTAATGCACAAAAATACCTATGAAGACTTAAAGGTGCCATAGAATGTGGTTATTTTATTATGTTATAATGTTTTCTGGGTTGCCCTTAAATGTTAGTTTTTTTTAGATCAAAAATAGTCATAATTTAGAAATAAAAGGCATTTTTCCTAGCCTGATTTTAGCCTCTGATTTGAACTGATTTGAATTGGCTGCTGTGGGATTCAGTGTAACCGGCCACTGCTGTGATTGGCTGCTGTGGGATTCAGTGTAACCGGCCACTGCTGTGATTGGCTGTGGGATTCAGTGTAACCAGGGGCATGTTCAAGATCACAAAGGTGCGCAACGTTTTGC
>CM070836.1:2264120-2299120 GCA_036326025.1 Chrosomus eos | reverse complement strand
TTAATGATCTAAAGAAAGTATTTCCATTATAAAGAACCCTAATGGAAAGATGCCATGGAACCAGTAAATAATCTTCATTTCTAAGAGTGTGTGTATTGTCAAGGTGTTCCAGTACTCTTTGTGTTAGAATTGTTACTTTACAGTAAAACATGTTCAGTTCACTTAATTATTTTTTTTTTTTTTTTACTTGTTGCCTTACAATTAACAAGTAAATAAACGTAATGCTTAATTGAAATAACTTGGCAATTCCACATTACTTACATTTTTTGATTAACCCATTTGTGCCCAAATTTTTCTGAATGGTTTCATGCATATAGTCGTGTTAATAGTGTGAACGTGTTCTGCATTTATTTTCTCCAGTTTTTTTCTTGAAAATCGTATTTGAACTACAGTTGCCGATGGGCTTAAATGGGTTAAGCATGCATGACCTTTATTTACTTGATAATTTTAAGGCAACGGGTTTCCTCAATGTTTAGAAGTTAAGTCAACTGATGTGTTATGAGTGTGTTACATATGTGTGTGTGTGTGTGTGTGTGTGTGTGTGTGTGTGTGTGTGTGTGTGTGTGTGTGTGTGTGTGTGTGTGTGTGTGTGTGTGTGTGTGTGTGTGTGTGTGTGCAGGGTCTGTCATGAGGACTGATATGTAATGAGTGTGTTACACGTGTGTGTGCAGGACAGGGTCTGTCATGAGGGCGGTGTGTGTGTTCCTCTTGGCCTCTCTGACGGTCCTCCAGTGTCAGGATCTGCCGGGCGAGAGCGACCCGTCTCTGGATCAACTCTTCCAGCGCGCCGAGACTCTCCTCATCCGCTCAATCCTCACTCAGATGGAGGACCAGAACAACGACAACGGTGCCTGCACATTCACTCGCAGTCACAACAACAACACATATATAGGTACTTTCAAAAAAAAGGTACAAAATCTGTCACTGGGACGGTACAATTCAAAAGCTTCTAATATGGACCATTTAGGTACTGATATGTACACTATTGGTACTAATACAATACCATCAAGTATAATACAATACAATACAATACAATTTGTACCTTTGAGATACTAATATGCAGACTTTAGGTACAAAGTTGTACCATTTAGGGTACCAACAGCTTTTGTACCTTTTTTCTGAGAGTGAAAATAGCAGATAAACGAATAAACAGAGTAATAAAGCGACTGCGATTTCATAGAGATGACCGAAGATGTTTTAATCATAGCCTAGATTGTTTTTGTATTTGATTATTTTTAATCATTGTTTTGTTCTGCTTTTTGAACCACTTTTTCGAAAAATAACATTGAATTTATTTGTAATATTAATACACTGCAAAAAAAGTGTACAATCAACTTGGATCTTTAATTAATCTCAATTCAAATTAAATTAAAATGACGTCAGAAATTAGTTGAATCTTGAATAACTTTTAACAAAAGTATAACTTATTTTGATGAGTAAAACAATGTAAAAACATACGTTGTGATAACTCATTTATCATATAATTTTGACAGAGTCATAATAATAATGCTTACTATTATTACATTTATATTTATAAACTGAATTCTCTAAAGAACACACTAAATTGTGTTTATTGTTCAACCCAAAATGAAAGTAAACCCCATAAAGCAAACAGTGATTCATCTGTTTATTACATGTAACAAATCGGCAATAAATACAGTTTGTGCGTTTTTGGTAATACTTTATCAGTGTCCTTGTAACACGTTACATTAGTAATAACAGTAAATGATGCATAATTATATGCTAAACCAAACCTTTATTCTAAACTTATACATATATCGTTACCTAATATTACTTTAATGCATAATTACAAAGTAACAAAAACACCTCAAAATAAAGTGTAACCTAAAGTTTGTGCATGTTTTGGTAACACTTTAATTTACAGTTTCCTTGTAACATGTTACACTTAACAGTAAATTATGTATAATTACATGCAACATACCATAAACCAAACCATATTCTTAACCCTATAAGTACACGTTGTTAATTATTATTACTCATTACTTAAATTTATAATTGTACTGTAACAAGGACACCTTAAAATAAAGGTGTATGTTACCGTGTAATTATATATTTAAGTACTGAGTAATATACATGTACTTACTATAGGGTTAGGGGTTAGTTAGGGTAAATTCAATTGCATGTAGTTATGCATAATTTATAGTTATTACTAAGTGCAAATAACATGTATAACAAGAACGCTCATATAATGAAGCGTTACCAAATAAAGTGTAAAACTTTTTAACCTTTTTTTAATTTTGGCGAATGCATATCACAAGTGAAACGAAAAATAAAAGCGGTTTACAGTGCAAGTACATTTTTACAGTGTATATTTTTTCCATATTTATTTATCATCCTCAAAAAAGACGATCAGAGCTGTTTCTAACGTTTTAAAGCGACATGTAACATGTAACATAACAAGAACACGGTAAAATAAAGCGTTACCAAATAAAGTGTAACACTTTTCCTTTTTTATTTTTATTTTATTTTGGGGAATGCGTTTATAATCAGATGTGAAACACACAACATAAGCACAAAGTTGCACATTTGTAGCGTCCTGACCTGACATTTTTACCCATATTTATTTATCATCCTCGAGAAAGACGATCAGAACTGTTTGTAAAGTGTTGCACACGTGCGTAAATCCCTGTCCCTCTCCAGGAGAGCAGCTCGAGTCCCCGACAGACTGGGTGGAGAAGAGGCAACACCCGGGAAAGCGTCAGCATCCCGGGAAGCGCGAGGACTACGCGGACTACGAAGATGACGCTCCCGTTTTCCAGAAGAGACAGCATCCCGGGAAGCGCGAGGACGAGGAGAGCGCGAGGCTGAGGCGACAGCATCCCGGGAAGAGACTATCCCTGGACGAGCCGATGATCCTGGAGGAACCGAGCGAGCAGACCGAGCTCTCCAAGCGACAGCATCCCGGGAAACGGTACCTAATGCTGCTCCACAAGCGACAGCATCCCGGCCGGCGCGAGCTAAAGCACGACGGAGACTTCTCGGAGCTGGAGAAGCGTCAGCATCCCGGGAAGAGACTGTGTGAGGACTGGGATGAGCCGGGATGCGGGCAAGCTAGTATCCTACTCGAGCTTCTGGATAACGCCAACAAAAGTCGCGCCGAGGAGAAGCGACAGCATCCCGGGAAACGGTTCGAGTTCGAGGCCGATCTGACGGAGCCAGAGTAACTGTGTGAAGAAGAGATGCTGAAATGTTGTTAAAACGGACGAATACGTGTGTGTGCGTTGCTTTCCACAGCATCCGATTCATGGAAAACGCACCATGTTTTACTGCGTTTCTCATCCAGCCTGATCTCATGAAAATGCGTATCTATAGCGCGAATTTAACGTGCAATTTATACGCAAAGAAAGAGTTTTTACGTGCATATGATAGCCTACGCACTGTAAACCCCTTGGGTAGTGGTGTGGAGTGTCCGTGCGTAATACACGCCATAAAGTGCACGCGAAAACTGCGTATCGTATGCACGTAAAAACGTTTTCTTTTTTTGCGTATAAATTGCACGATAAATACATTTCGCGCTATAGAGACGCACTTTCATGAGATCGGGCTGGTTAAAAAGGATGGATAAGTGTGTGTGCGCGTTGCTTTCCACCGCATCCGATTCATGGACAACGCATCATGTGTTTTACTGCGTTTCACATTTCGTTACAGTCAAAGGGTGTTTTCGAAAAAAAAAATCAATACAAAATCTCATTTAACTGCGTCCTGGTGCCTCGTTGTCCGTTTCTTCACCGACGTGCGCGTGATTCCGCTGTGCGCGCGACACCAATGTAACTCTTTGTTTCTCAAACTAATTGTTGTCAATTGGCCGAACTAGATCCCTATTCTCCTTGCACTAGGTCTATTTTGATATTATTTCTCTAATGCATGTGATCAGAAAACACCTCCAGGACATTCCAGTGTAAATCTCATTTAATTTTGTTCGCAAAACAATGAAACGGGTTACCGAGATATTTTTCTACAGTAGGCTATAGCTTAGTTCTTGCATGACCTGTACATTTTCATGATTTATTTTTGTTCTATATTGATAAAGAGCATATGACAATGATGTTGTACAATAAAATGCTTTTGAATTGCGAATGTCTGTTTATTGGGTTTGAGCGTTAAAACAATCAACAGATCGCTGTGCGCGTGCACGCGAGAGCGCGTGATTCCTATGTCGCTTTATATGAAGGATTTAACAAAATCATGAGACGAGAAAGAGATCAGATTTACTGAGCCAATCCTTTAATCGGGGCATGTTGTCACAGTCAGTTTATAAAATCTTTGGCTTTTTGGGTCACTTAGCCTATATGAATATTTATAGGAAACGAGACATCAAGAAAATATGCCTTGAAAACAAGGCAGTGTATTTTAAGGTTATCTCATAAATAAAGGTACTTTGCAGAACCTTTACAATCCATGGCATCTTTCCATTGCCCAAAGGTTCTTTAGATTACTAAAATAAATGGATATTTTAAGAACTGATCACTGAACGGTTCCTCTAATGCTTCTTCTATCATCATCATCACCCCTTCATGGGTTATTAATGCAAATAAAGAGACACGTTCATGATACAGCATGGAAAAGGTACAGAACCTGATGTGTTTGGAAGTAATATCCTTGTTCAGAGAGCATAAGCTTTCGGATAAAAATCTACTTTCCGTTTATATTGAATTAAGTCTTGTTTAAAAATATGCCGGTGTGTTTTTCTTGTGTTCACTTCTTTACCCAACAGATAGGCTATCACTAAAGGAAGCTTATTTCAGAAGGCAGAATTCACAAGATATGTTCATATTTCAGACACTTTTGATCTGTGTTTGAAAGCATCATCAGTGTATATGAATGTGCGCAGACATCAGGACTTCACAAGCTCTGTGTTCAAGGGAGCAGGAGTCCAGGGGTGTGTGTGTGTGTGTGTGTGTGTGTGTGTGTGTGTGTGTGTGTGTGTGTGTGTGTGTGTGTGTGTGTGTGTGTGTGTGTGTGTGTGTGTGTGTGTGTGTGTGTGTGTGTGTGTGTTAATCAGCGTTTACTTCCCGGAGAGATCCAGAGCCGTGGGAGGATCCGGTGCTGAGCTCCAGCGGATCAATAAACATGCACACAATTATCATCAGACTTTTATTTTTAACTTATCTCGTTTTCGTAACTTTATTATTTCGTAACAGCTAAGAAGAATAAATGAGTAATAACAGACTCACTTTAGACAAACTGTTGTTTCAAGCAACTCAAAACTAGCAGGATCATATTTGCAATTTAAATCTCCCAATTGCAGGACATGGTCATTGCTTACAAACACCATCGATGATTGTTCCAGAATAATTAGTCATTACCATAGGGGTTGACACACACACACACACACACACACACACACACACACACACACACACACACACACACACACACACACACACACACACACACACACACACACACACACACACACACACACAATATTTAATAAATCACAAATATTAAAGGCACACTATGCAGGAATTCTGTTTTTGTCAAACGGCGCCCCCTAGAGTCGCTGTGGAGTACTTGTATTTAACGTTACTGTCGTAAACAGCACTCACGCAGAGTGTCTCTGCACTCACGGCCTGATACCCCTGTGAAGCTGTTATATTAAGGTGCAAATCTTGCATAGTGTGCCTTTAAATAAGAGATCTAGGGGTTGTTATGGGTAGGCCTAATATGATATTAGACTACATAGCCTATAATAAAAGATAATGAATTTCAAACCTGAACCAAACAGTTTTTTCCAAAGATCAACAGTCTGTCATTAGTCTTTAGTCTGCCACTAAAAACGGCGTGTTGGGGTTCCGGTACACCAGCCATGTCAACGAAACGAATTAATGAAAATGTGCTTATCAATGTATCTAAATTCGCGCCTATATCTTTGTAGAACTTAAAAATAAACAGAAAATATGCGACAGCCAATGAGCCGCCGGCGGGGGCCGACTCAACCTCCACAGACAGTTTTTAATATTTTATCAGACAATAACTACTCAAGATTTTGCTTTAGTATAATTTTCGGGACAATTAGGGCCAGATTCGGGACAACAGCTTATATTTCGGGACATCTGGTCACCCTATGTGGCGGCGCGCGCAGTCTCCATTCGGACGCGCTCTTCAATCTATCGCCGTTGCGGAGACTCTCTATTCATTCCGGTGAAATCACTAAATAAAATGCACACAAACTTAGAAAGATTTACTTACTAGTCCATCAACAAGATGGTCAGGTCAGCATCACTGTTTCACCCAGTGCTGCTTTTTAGCTCGCGCCAACGAGTGAAAGCCCGACCGAGTGACTCTTGTCCGGTTCCTCACGCGGTCAGGTTCTCTTTTTCCATCGTCGAGTATCACGTCTGAAATGCGCGCAAGTGTCTTCGTGCTTCCTATGTTGTTGTTGATGTGTGTGACGTCGTTGCCGTAAAGCATGTGGTGATTCTCGTGAGATTTGTCGGGGCGCTCCTCTCAAACTTGCATTGCTGGTTTTTCCAGCGGCGTCCCCCCCGAGCTTTACTACCAGGATGATTCACCCTACTATGAGTTTGTTTACCACCGAAATGACTTTGAAGCTGTTATATTAAAGGTGCCCTAGAATGTGAAATTGAATTTATGTTGGCATAGTTAAATAACAAGAGTTCAGTACATGGACATGACGAGTCTCAAACACCATTGTTTTCTCCTTCTTATTTAAATCTCGTTTTTTAAAAAACACCCCTGAAAAACAGGCGAATCTCCACATTACACCGACTGTGACGCAATAGTCGGGATCATTATTATGTACGCCTCCAAAGATTTGCTAATGCCAGCCCTCAATGCCAGGCGGAACTGCGCAGCCGAACCATCGGAGCAAGCGAGGATCAGAGAGAAAATGGCAGATCATGGAAATAAATGCTGTGTTCAGGCTGTGCAGGGAATGTGAGGACTTTTCATACCCTTCCCACAGAAAAGAAATGTCAACAGGCGTGGATGATGTTTATATATAATCGGATACCGCAACAGTTTAATTCGAAGTTGTTAGTTTGCTCTGCCCATTTCACCACGGACTTATTTTCTAACCTGGGACAATATCAAGCTTCTCTCAGCGTCTCAAACTGAAGAAGGGGGTAATTCCAACTATATTCCTGCAACCGGTAAGTAGTGATTTTATTAAAGATAATTTACACTGTGTTAGATCCAGCGCAAGATCCTAGTACAGTAATAGCAAACTCCAGGTAACGAGCATACATAACTAACGTTAAATAATTCTCAGTGAATAAAATATACAGAAAGCGATCAAAGAACAATCTTTTCACAGAGTTTATCTGGACTCTTGCCAAACTCGTTATGAAATCAATGACGCTGTTACACTGCACAACGAAGCTCTTACTGTATGTCATCGTTTGCATTGGTGAAAGCATTAGAGAGAGAAACTGCGTTGTCTCGCGATCAACAGACTGTCATCTGCTCAATGCTCACCACAGCAACATTGTGATGGAAATAGATTTAAATACTTTAAAAACATCTCACGATTCGTTAATCTCGATAGCTCTAATAGTTAAAACGTATAACCGCTGTAGTAAAAGTATTCGAGAGCGTTTCACATGTAATATGCATAGACAGTATAAGAAGTGGACAGAGCCGTCTCATTGGAACTCAGTTGAGACAGTTGAAGCCCATTTTTAGCGATTTTTCAGCACTTCCGTTCCTGACGTGCAGACTCAAACCGACTCAAACTAAGCTTGATGACGTGAGCAACCCGCCTGACAGATGTAAATCTTCTAATAGCTGTGCGTGAAAAATATTTTAAAATGTAACGCCAGTACGCCATATTAAGTTAATGAATTGATTGGTTTTTTTTTTTACAAAAACTGTTTCTATACAGGCCATAATGTAACATAGAAGGTAATGGAGCCATTTGTACATTGTCGTGTGTCTTTAGAAATAAATAATGGACAAATTGAGTCTTTAAACGCCTCAGATGTAAAGTTATTTGCTGTCAAAGTGACGCCAAAATGAATGGGAGTCAATAGGCTTGTTCGACTTCATGCAGCTCTGCGCAGACCGATCGGTGGCTGACTTGAAACAGTGCATGCCGGTTAGAAATGTTGTCCGACTTGATGCAGCGCTGACTCCACATGACTGTGACGTATGCCATCAAAGTTCCGCGAGAGCGATTCGAGAGTAGCCGGAGAACTCAGCCAGCGCAGATTCTCAAGAGCGGCTGCACAGGTTCTGATGACGACACAACTGATCCACGATTGGCCGGATTCACTGCATGACAACGATCACGTGCGTTTCGTGTTTTATTCGGTTTATTATCACGTCTTTAGTTCCACTAAAGCTCACAAATCAGTTTTTTATAACAGTAAACACTCTTTTCATGTAGTCGCGATGTATTGTGTTATGCTTATCAAAATAAAACTGATTAAAAAACGTTGATTCCACTTCATTGATAGTAGCTGTAGGCTTATGTTGAACTTTATTCTTGTTCAAACAGACGCTGTATGAAGCAGTACATAAAGTATTGAATGAAAAGGTCTCTGAAACATCTGTGTATTTTGCAAATATTGCATTTATTTCACTTCAGCTGTGGTAAAGTATACAAGCACCACGTGAGCGTTCACTACGGGAACCCAGAAAGTGTCCGACTTCACGTCTCCGTTTGCAGCTCCTCCCCGCCTGCACGCGGCTACTCTCGCCGATCGCTTACATCCAGCCGCAGCCGATGTCGAACACACCTAATGGGAATGCTAACGCAAGTGAAGTTCTACAAGATGGCGGCTCCCGCGAGGCTTCAACTTCCGGTCGATGGATTACCCCCTTGGGTAATACGTAGCTATTTCATATGCAAGCAGGTCAGCCAATCACAGCAGTGGCCGGTTCTCACAGCAGACACGCCCCTTCAAACAGAGTGTTCAAATCAGAGTCTAAAATCAGGCTAGGAAAAATGCCTTTTATTTCTAAATGATGACTATTTTTGATCTAAAAAACAAATTTAAATTTCCACGTGGGCCCCAATGGGGTTTTTAATGGGCTGTCACTCGGCCCCTGCAGAGGCAACCCAAATGGGGTTTGTTTATTTATTTTGTCGAAAATTGGGCCGCATTTATTGATTTCTTTAAAGATTCCAGTGGGTCAAATAATGATACACTTTGCAAAATTCACTTTCAGACCATTCGAAATCTGTTAAAATGTTTTTTTTTTTATAAACCTGAACCAAAAACTAAGAATTCCTCAGATCAGATGATTTTATGTAGATCGTTTGTAGATTTTATGTAGATTTTCCCCAACACACCTGACTAGCTTTAACCAAGTGTCCCAAATATTACACTCGTGTGTGTTCACCTCTGAACGTGTTAGTGTAGGCTACGCCTATATAGCTATTCTGAGCGCATAAAATAAGAATTATAGTTACCTGAGCGCACCTGAGAGTCTCACACGCCTCGTTCATGATGTTTGAACACTATCACTCTTGAATAAAGTCTCCAGTGTTTCAGTAATCGGTTCACTTGCTACACTAACTAACTTTCTGCGCAGTAACAGCAGAGACTTCAGCAAATGCCCTTTAAAAGCTTTAATCACGGCATTTCTCAGAGAATCTCTCTCAAAAAGAATACATCAGGTTTCTCATATACAAACATGACACAGTAAGATTAACGTGATTTATTACTCTTCCTTCAATATGATTGGTTTAATCTGTGCACAACAAACCTCACTTCCTCTGTTACGGCACATTTAGAGCTCAAGTCATTCAAAAAATTGAAGAGGAGAAGTTCATTTGATTACTCAATATGTCACGAGACCATTATAGAATATTATATTTTTGATATTGTCTAGCCAGCATTTGAAAGTTTCCACGGGTTTCAACACAATAATCTTCAGAGTAAAGAAAGTTAGACCTGTAGAAGTAAGGTTAGATGTTAGAATTAGTTTAAAATATAGTTTACTATTTTTATTTTTAAATCCATCTCATGCTCTATATATTTTAAATTACATGGTCTAATATTTTAGCTGTTAAGCAAATTTAACTAAATTTAAGTAAATCATGTTTGTTTATTGAACTTCAAGATTAGGCATTTATTAATGCAGTGGTTCTTAAAGGAATAGTTCACTTAAAAATGATAATTCTGTCATAATTTACTCACCCTAAAGTTGTTTCAAACCTGTGTGATTTTCTTTCTTCTGCTGAACACAAAAGAAGATGTTTTGAAGAATGTCGGTAACCAAAAATTTGGTTAATATAAAATGAAATGTACCTTGATGGAGAGTTTATATCCCGTGACACGCAGGAGATAGTGTTCAAGTGGAGTGACGGGTGACCTGTCCTTTTCAAAGGAGAAGGTGGGATTAATAAATAAAAATAAAAACAAAAGAACTGAACACAGAAAACAGAGAACCCATAAAAACAAAACTGAGCACGCCGAAGAAACATGGAGCTGACCTGACAAATGAACACAGCAAACACTTTAAACAATATAAACACTTTAAACGCAGGGCTAAAGAGACGAGAAAAACACTCACAGACTAACCAGAGGAAAGCAGGAACAGATCAGGACACGAAACAACAGCTCTCAAGACATTTATAAACCCGATCTAGACAAACAAGCAGAAAATAGCCAAACCTCCACATGGTTTTATTTGTCAGTAAATAGAGCAATACTGGTAAAGTGTGACACTTTCTGATCATTTATCTTCTGCATCATTTTTTATTATGATCCAAATGTCTTCATTATGATACTATTCAGCTTAAGAACCCCCTTTGACCCCAAACCACATTTTGCCAGGCGCTTCTGTCAAACTAGGACACTTTAAACACATTACATTGTTATTCAAATGTAGCCGTAATGAATAAAATACACAATAACAATATTAACAACAATAATTATTAACATCACTTTTTTTAAGGAGGGGTGCAGGTACAGCAGATTTCTTTGTTGAAATATCTTGCTAACTAAATTTATGAGGGACATATAAAGGGAACTCAATTCCCCCATTGAAGGCCTGTCCCAGTTTGCCAGTAGCCTAATACCCAGTCTCAGTTTAATAATACACTATTGGGCAAACTGGGACAGTGTCAAAATGATAATAGTACAAATGTGATATTTTAAAAATCTGATTCACCATTACACAATCCTATAACAAAATATATTAAAATGACAAAAGATCCATGAGTTTATTTATATTTTACAATCTTAACATTATTCACCTCAGAATGCTTGCCATTTTACTTTACAAGGTTGTTGAATATGGTGATCCGTCCACACCATATTGGTGTCATAGCCAAATAACCTATATTTTTTTATCACATACTTGCTTATGATTTAAGCTGAGTATTGATTTTTCGTAATGGAAGCATAAACATGTAAAGATGGAAATTATGAAGCTTAACTGTCCCACTTTATCAGTATTCACCTACAATAGTAGCTACACTGCTAACTAGGAAATTGGTTACTGAGTGGAAGAGCACACTAAATGTGCTAAATATGCCTAATGGTTAGCACACTTTTAAGCAAAGACTTTCTAGTGAACTTAAAACGTATAAATTGCACTTATATCGAAATATAATTGACAAGAAAGAAACTTTTAAACTGGCGTTATTATCCTCCGAAGCACTAGGTGTCGAAAGAACACAAATGTATATCCAAAACTCTTGTCTCTGAGCTTCCGTATAGCAACACCAGTGTTTACACTATAATGTGAATCCTTCAGGTTGATCTGAAATTGTTCGTTAAACGCTGTTTATCGGGTTATCTCCATAGACAGTAAAAGGTTATCTCGCGGTCATGGGAGTCTAATGCAAGTGAATCAGTTCACCGCTCTCGAGAGAATCATGTGTTCTGAACACGGACGATGCGTCACAGCGTCATAATAACCGAAGGATTTACTGTTTGTTTCGCATTGTGTGCTTGAGAATGTCTTTATCTGAGACGCAGAGAGCCTCGGGCTGGAGGAGAGAGCTGAGAGAGCGACAAAGCGGTAAAACAGCGGGGAAAGTCGATGTCTACATCATCAGGTGTGAGTTTGTTGTCATGCGAGAAATGAAGCTTTTCAAAGATTCGAATCAGTTGATTCACTGTTTGTGAAGTGTTCGAACGCTGGTGACTCCTGCGGGACAAAGCAAAGCCGTGTAATTCAACAAAAACTCAGGCCAAACATGCATAAAACAGCTTTTACAAATCTATTGCAAAAAGTATAATATATCAAATGCAATAAAGTAATCATATAAATACCATTTAACATTAAGTGTCTGTATAATGTGTTCTTTGATCAATGAATTTCCACGGCTTGTTTTGTTCGTTCCAGCTAAACAGGCCAAATTATTAACAACTATCATTCCTTTTAATTATAGCCTACGAATGTCTCATTTAAACGTCTACAAATGTATACAATTGATCAGAGATCAGGTAAAATCATAGATGATCATAGAAAATGTTATGATGACGCGCTCCAGAAAACTGATTCGAAACAAAAGATTCGTAAAAGTTGTCGAGAGACTATCGTGCTTTATCAGGGGGGTTCAATTAAAATAAAAAGTTATGTGTCAAAAAAATATATATTTATGTAAATACATAATAAATACATCTGACGTCACATTATTAGGGAGTTGAAAAAATAATGTAATGCAATAGAAACATTACAGAAATATTTTCCAAATAATAGTTTTACAATAATAGTTTTCACTGGATAAATTCAATTGGGTCTTTTGCATATGAATATATAGCTGCCTTTTAAGATCACATTAGCCTTCTGAAAGATTGAAAAGCCTAGCTCTATATGATTCCACAAGGCAGTGTCTCTTTTACAATCTGATCATGTAAAGGTGCAGTAAGCGATTTCTGAGAAACGCTGTTGATATTTGAAATCGACACCCAAACCAACACACCCCTCCCTTCATTGCTCCGCCCCCTGTTGCTGATTGGTGTTGATTTCTATTTTCAACAGCATTTAATTGAAGCGTAGTTTGAGCTGTTATTCAGCCTTTTGTGTGTTATTTATTTGCGTGGACATTGTGATTGTGATGCTCTCTCAGTCCTCAGGGCAAGATCTTCAGATCCAAGACTCAGCTGCACAGATTCCTGCGCTCACAGACAGACATGGAGCTGAAGATCAGCGACTTCGACTTCTCAGTGTCTGAAACTCAACAAACGAGAAGGACACTGAAAGAGGAAGAGCGTGCTGGAGCGACGGCAGATGAAGACGTGTACGAGCGGAGAGAGATCGGCCTGGAAGATGAACGAGTGAATCGATTGAATCCAACTCTAGAGGAACATCCAGAAAGCCAAGAACTCGATCGGTTAGAGACGACAGGAGGAGTAGAGGAGGAAAACAAGAGCCTGAAACACACAGACTGTGTGTCGCCCTCTAGAAACACTGAGAACAGTGAGTTTTTCCTTATGAATATGAACCCAGAATATGGAGTAAATGAGCTGTTCCTCTGGGTCCTAAAGTCAGTTTAACTTCTGTGTGCATTCAGACACACATGTAGACATTATAAAATCATTTTTTGGATAACGTTTTAGCATTTTTAGTTTGCATTTTGAGCATTTTTTAGATTTTTCTATGTGTACTGAAGCATTCTTCACATTCCATTCATTCCTAAATGAGTCAAATTGACCCGTGAGGGAAGGATTTCTTACTTTTTTAAATTTCAACCTCAAAACTCCTAGAATCCATTCAATTTTCTTTTTTGTGTATTCGTGGTTGAAGTGCGACAAAAGTCCTGGGGTCTTGGACCGCTCTGATGAACACTTTTAAATGACCAGAGGGAAGGATGTAATCATATAAAAAACATGGTCATTTTTAATAGCTCTGTAATGATGTTCATTTTAGGGTTGAAGTTATTTGCAGAGAAGCGGAAAACCAGTCCGTACTTCAGTAGAAGGAATAATGGTAGGTTTTCATTGAGTGATACTGTGACCGAACCAAAGCTGTGTGTTCCCAGACAGCAACATAGTGTCGGCCCAGATCCGGCTCACATCTGGTACATGTGGATTCAACGCTTACCGGATCTGGGCCGACACTATGTTGCTCTCTGGGTTAGTAGTGGCCAAATATGCTGTCCGGACAAGGAAAACTAACATCCTAACCAGTTATTCAAATATTATTGAAGATTTTGTAAGGATATTGAATAGTTGTGCCTGGAGATAGATAGTAAATCTCTCTCTCTCTCTCTCTCTCTCTCTCTCTCTCTCTCTCTCTCTCTCTCTCTCTCTCTCCTCTTCTATCTATCTATCTAGCTCTCTCTCTCTCTCTCTCTCTCTCTCTCTATCTATCTATCTATCTAGCTCTCTCTCTCTCTCTCTCTCTCAGTGCATTGACTCAAAATCACACACTATAACTGTAAAAAATCTCTTCTAATTCATTTGAACACAAATTGTTGCTGGACACTTATTGAATCATGATGAGTTATAAATATTTCTCTGTCAGATCTGAGCCGGCCGAAACGCAAAGTCTTGAAGAAATGGACTCCGCCGCGGTCGCCCTTCAATCTGGTGCAGGAGACGCTGTTTCACGACCCTTGGAAGCTCCTGGTGGCCTCCATCTTCCTCAACAAGACCAGCGGTATAATAACACATCATAAACATCTGTTTTTAGCCCTGACGTTCCCCTTCAGTCGCTCACTCTGACGCCGAGTCGGTGACCGACGAATAGGAATCTCGCTAGAGAGGCTAATCTACTTCGAGTGTAACCAAACGACCCAAAGCACATTGCGCCGAGTAGGCAGTGGCAGTGTACATTTATGCATTTGGCAGCTTTTAACTGTAATCAAGTTACACATTAAATTTGATCAATTCATGTTTCCCTGGGAATCAAACCCATGACCTCGGTGTTGCAAGCATTGCCACCAAACTGTGTTGAAATCAGCTGTAATAGTGTGTGTTGCTGCTGATATCGAGGCAGAGCGTTTGAGGGTTTGACCCAGCTGATGGATGTGCGTGTGTTCCTCTTCCAGGTAAGATGGCGATCCCGATGCTGTGGGAGTTTCTCCAGCGTTACCCGAGCGCAGACGTGACCCGAGCGAGTGACTGGAGGCCTGTGTCCCGTTTACTGACACCACTGGGTCTCAGTACGATCCGCGCCAAAACACTCGTGCGCTTCTCTGGTGCGTCTGCTCTATAAAAGCTCAGTTTATCACATCAACATACATACATACATACACTCACCTAAAGGATTATTAGGAACAGCTGTTCAATTTCTCATTAATGCAATTATCTAATCAACCAATCACATGGCAGGTGCTTCAATGCATTTAGGGGTGTGGTCCTGGTCAAGACAATCTCCTGAACTCCAAACTGAATGTCAGAATGGGAAAGAAAGGTGATTTAAGCAATTTTGAGCGTGGCATGGTTGTTGGTGCCAGACGGGCCGGTCTGAGAATTTCACAATCTGCTCAGTTACTGGGATTTTCATGCACAACCATTTCTAGGGTTTACAAAGAATGGTGTGAAAAGGGAAAAGCATCCAGTATGCGGCAGTCCTGTGGGCGAAAATGCCTTGTTGATGCTAGAGGTCAGAGGAGAATGGGCCGACTGATTCAAGCTGATAGAAGAGCAACTTTGACTGAAATAACCACTCGTTACAACCCAGGTATGCAGCAAAGCATTTGTGAAGCCACAACACGCACAACCTTGAGGCGGATGGGCTACAACAGCAGAAGACCCCACCGGGTACCACTCATCTCCACTACAAATAGGAAAAAGAGGCTACAATTTGCAAGAGCTCACCAAAATTGGACAGTTGAAGACTGGAAAAATGTTGCCTGGTCTGATGAGTCTCGATTTCTGTTGAGACATTCAGATGGTAGAGTCAGAATTTGGCGTTAACAGAATGAGAACATGGATCCATCATGCCTTGTTACCACTGTGCAGGCTGGTCTAGGCTGCAGCCTAGGGGCCCCACGTGTGCAAGGGGGCCCCGGATTGGCCAGGATATTTTTATCAATTTACATTTGCTCATATAAAACATTGAAAAATAAGGCTGATTGGGTAGATGTGGGCCACATCTACCCAATCAGCTGGCCCAATGAATGTTCATAAGGTCAAATTGGTCATCAAATCATCACTGGGGTGCTACAGGACAGCAAAGCGGCAAGATGTCTGATAGAAAATACGATAGTGGAAATACGATATTTTTCTAAAGAAAATAAATGATTCTTTAAGTAGAAAATCGGCCAGCACTTGCATGAGAATCACTGGCATCTGCTCTGAAGGACAGGGATGATATTAATCGGTGTCTGACTAATAATGGTGTGTTCACACCGAACGCGAATAGAGCGTCAAATACGCGTCTAGTTAGACGCTTGAACATTCGCTGGAGTTCAAATTTTTTAGCCGTTAGCGGCAAACGTGTCGCCAATTTGCGTCATTCGCGACGCCTGGCGTGAATAATGCGTCTATTCGCGTCTTTGCATTTAATTTGTATGTAATCTACTTGGGCAAATAATTCAATTCACGTTCGTTGTGAACACACCATAACACAATCAAATGGCGCTTTAGAAAAAAAATGAAGAAAAGCTTCTAAAGGCAGGAATATGTATGATTGTTCGGCCGATTATTGCTAAAAGGTTCATAAAGGTGAAATATGTCACCAGCTTGCAGGTGTATTTTGAATGCTTTTTTTCCCCCTGTGGCATTGCTGTTTATAGTAGGCTAATGTCTGAATGTGTTTGGGCTGTAGACCTGAGTGTTGCACTTGGGGGCGTCACGCCTCAGGAGTGTAATATAGGTCTACCCTTTTACACATGGCACTAAATAATTTATTTTCTGGTAAAGCATGCGTTCTGAAGGCGAAAGGGGGTCAAACACAGCATTAGTATGGTGTTCCTAATAATCCTTTTGGTGAGTGTACATACATGCACGTTCATTACATATACATAAATACATACATACATACATAAACATGTTCATTACATATACATACATACATACATACATACATACATACATACATACATACATACATACATACATACATACATAAACATGTTCATTACATATACATACATACATACATACATACATACATACATACATACATACATACATAAACATGTTCATTACATATATATATACATACATACATAAACATGTTCATTACATATACATACATACATACATACATACATACATAAACATGTTTATTACATAAACATGTTGTTTCATTCAGCGTGAAGACTGTAGGGCTTTTTCATGTAGTGATTTATATCAGTCACAATATATATTCAGAATAAATATCTATGGAAGCTTGTTTCTGCCACGGAGTAAAAAAATGTCACAATGCTGACTTTGTTTTTTGCAATCATGAGAACAAAGTCAAAATTGTGAGATATAAACTTGCAGTTGCATGAAACAGAAGTGTGAGACAAAATGTTGCTTGTCTGTCATAATAAAAAAAAAATTGTGAGGAATTGTGGAATTCCAAGAAATAGTAAAAATTATGACATTAAACATCTTGAGTTATAAACTTGTATTGCGAGAAATAAATACAGATTTGCAAGATATAAACTCAAAATTGCAAGTCATAAACTCAGAATTGTGAGGGGAAAAAAGTTAAAATTGCGACTTGCAAGAAAAGTCCGAATTGTGAGATAAAATGTCACCTTTATCTTTTTTATGTCGTCATTATTAAAAAAACAATTGCGAGAAAAAAGTCAGAATTGCGAGATTAATAAATCGAATTACCTTCTTTGTTTATTTCCTTCTGGAAACAAACTTCCATAGATATGTAAGTGTACTGTGATTGCTGTTATTGCGCTGTTGTTCGTCTCATGATTGTGACGTTTCTCTGGTTTGTCAGACGAGTATCTGAGTAAATCCTGGCGGTATCCCATCGAGCTCCACGGCATCGGGAAATACGGCAATGACTCGTACCGAATCTTCTGTGTGGAGGAGTGGAGAGAGGTAAAAACTGCCGGACGATATCTTTCTTTTATTTAAGGCTTGAAGAAGAAAAAATTAAACTAAAAACATTAACAACAATTATCGTCATTGTCATAACATAATACAACAATACTCCTAGTCCTTCAGTCTTTCAGTCCAGATTAAAGGGATAGTTCACCCAAAAATGTAAACTCTGTCAGTAATTACTCTCCCTCATGTTGTTCAACCCCGTCAGACTTTCCTTCATCTTCAGAACACAAATGAAGATATTTGTGATTAAATCTGAGAGCTGGGTCACTCCTCCATAGGCTTCTAAGGGATTGAAACTTGACAGCCCAGAAAAGTTATTAAAGAAATCGTTAAAATAGTCCAAGTGTTTACAGTGCTCAATCTTAAGTTTATCAAGCGACGAGAATACTTTTAGTGCACAAAAAACAAACAAAAATAACGACTTTATCCAAGTATTCATTTCCTTCTCTGTCGGCCTCAAGATATTCACGTAGTGTAACAGCGCAGCGCTTCTGTGTTGAACGTCACACGCAGGCTCACTATTGGCCGACGCTGGTCATGTGTGTGACATAGAACACAGAAGCGCTGCGCTGTTATACTACATGAACTATCTCGAGGCCGACAGAGAAGGAAATGAATAGTTGAATAAAGTCGTTATCTTTGTTTTTTGCGCACAAAATGTATCTTAATTCGTGTTTCGAAGATGAACGAAAGTCTTACGGGGTTGAACAACATGAGGGAGAGTAATTACTGACAGAGTTTACATTTTGGGGTGAACTATCGCTTTAAAGGGTCATGGAACCCCCCTCTTACAGCTCAAGTCTAGCTCACAATCTTTTTGAAAAATGCAGCTTAAATGGGCGTGGACGGCTGTGAGAAGAAGCGAGGGAGTGTGTGTGGTATGGCCATCACTGTCATCGCCAGTGGCCCATGCATATCGACTGTCGCTAAAAAGCAGTGGTAAAACGTGAGGCAAACGTAGCTGGCAAAGTTAAAGTCTAATGAAATACACTGACACTTTATTATTGTCCTTTCAAAAGTAACAATGCCCTGCTACATATTTTAGGCTACAGTAATCGTAATTCTATTTAAAAAATATTAATGTACATGTCTAATTATATGTCATTATAAAATATATAGTTGTTTATATACACACTATAAATGCATATATTTGAAAATTATTAATTGTGCGCTTAAAAAAAAAACGTTCCGTCCATAGCCTAGATCTACGCGCCCCCTGAACCCCAGTGACATATATTTAATTACACGAATTAAGCGTACAATTGAGGTATTATCGAAATATTTCAAATTTTAATAACGAGTGCTTATTTGACAAAAGGCAAGTAAAACGATCAGGGTTACATTTTAGACACACACACACACACACACACACACACACACACACGTACCTCTGAAGGGATAGAAAAGTTCTCGGCACTTGGTACCGCATCACTCGCAGGACGCAACCTGCATTGGTCGTCAACAAGGCGAAGTCCACCATCCTCCAATTCTCGAAGCTCTCTCGAGAAACATGTTTGCTGCTCACATATAGTTTAGATGTGTCCGTGGTTGTCTAGCCGTGCCCTGCAGCTTCGCGATTCGCGGGGAAACATATTCAACACACTTGGACTTTTGCACGACGAAAACAAACACTTGCGTCCCATGATTGGCTCTCTCATGATCTCATCTACTACGCGATATCACAGTTTGACATGTCTGTCATTGGAAAGACGCATATCCAAGTGTTTGTGCTGAGCGTGGCAGGCGCGGGGAGGCGCGGGCGCCAACACTTGCTTTTTCCTATCAACAGTGGAAACAACTTAAAATAGACCTACTCTATAATTTCTGGTCATACAGAAAATAATAATACATTATTCGCAACCATGGGCGTAATTTCCTATGGGGACAGGGGGGACATGTCCCCCCCACTTTTCAAAATCCCGTTTGTGTCCCCCCCACATTCAAGTTCGTTTATGATTTTTTTAACCGCACGCCGTCATCGCCCTGGAGGAGCAGAATATAGCCTGTGTCGATGCGCGCGTCCGCATCCAGGTACGTCGCGTCCACACCATAGTCCACACTCTAAAAAGAGCTCGCTGAAAGTTCTAATGAGCAGGTATAAAAGAGAACTGGATTCTGGCGCGCTGTCTGTGCGTCGTGTGCCTGTGCGTCAGGACATATGGGAAGCCAAACAAACCAAAAATGGGACGAGACAGCGGGGGTTTACAGAGCTCGCGCCGCGCTGACATGTCATCTGCGCGGTTCAATGGTCCGAGCCGCGCGGCCGATTTGTCAGCGCAGCGCGGACGTGTTTCCTAGCGACACCCAATGGGCAGCGCGGCGCTGGCCAATTTAAACAGCGCAGCGCAAACATAGGCCTACATGCAAATAAATGTACAATAAAGAAACCCCTCCTTCCTTACAAAAAAATGGTTATTTGCTGAAGTTTCGGAGTTTTTCCCTACAGAAGACAAAGAAGAAGAAAGACAAGATGAATACATTTCTTCTGTTTAGGCCTATTATCTTTAATAGTGTTAGTAAAGAGTAGTGTTGTGCGTCGATACTTTGAAGAACTGCACATATGCATAGAGGAGGCTACGGAAAGGGCACGCCAACCTTCTGGTATACTAATTATATCCAACAGTTTACATGTTCAGGTAATGTATTTTATTATTGTAGTAAGTTTTGCATTCAGCCATCCTTTTTAGACTTTAAGCTTTTTATGGAAGCCAATGGGACCCATCAACTGACGGATTCCCATGTGTACTGCACAGCAGATTTTGATTTACATGAACCTAAAGAAAAAGCCTTGAAAAATTAATAATTGCAAAACTGCTGTGTCAAACTTAAAATTAACATTACCTTGGCAGTCCCTGGTATGTAAAATTGGTAGTGAAAATGGGGCGTTCACAGGAGGGTTGAAAATATGAAGACATAAGTCTTGTATAGCCTCTTGAAGTTCACTGATTGTGGTGATGAGGTCAAGGTCATTGTAAAACATAGAATTACATAGACGTATTTGAAGAGAACAGGATTACATGGAAAGTGCTATAATTTTCAGATATTAGTAAACAAGTGTTTAATAGAATATTGTTCACAGTGATATCACAGTGATATATGATAGATGAATAGTGAAGTCTGTAGTTTGAGAGCATATGTTATTTATAAGGAATATAATTATATTTTTAAAAATAAGCTATTTTTTAAAAAGACATAGCTTGAGGGGTAAAACGCCCCCTATGCTGAGGGGTAAAACGCCCCCCAAGGGACATAGTTTCTCTTTATCATAATTACTATAGTAACATATTTCTGTTTATCAAAGTCTTTATTTTACACTTTAATGCAGTATAGGCGGTAAAATCAAAATATTTGAACAAAACATGAAAAAATTACAAGTGAGCATTAGCTAGCTAGCTTGGTGGATGCTGGAATGATGGAAGGTGGTTAGGTGACCCAATGATAAAACATAGTGACTTTTAATGCATTTATGGAATATATTTCACTATAAATATACAAATTTTTGTTTAATATTCATTTAGGGTTTTTCTTGATGATAGTGGGGAACAAATACTACATCAATTATCAACCCCATATAGGTGTAGAAATCAAAATATTAAAATGTTAGACATTTGGCTATTTTATACATTCCTGAAATTAATATTAATAGGTATATATATACATGTTGTTGCATTACTTGCCTTTTACTTTTAGAGATTAAAAACTATGTTCATTTTGCTGTTGATCTATGAAGCAAACTGGTTGGTAAGAAAGGGGGCATTTTACCCCACCTTGGGGGGCGTTTTGCCCCACCGCTGGGGCAAAACGCCCCCTTTGTACAAAAATATTTAAAGTCAAATTTCAAAATATTTACTAAGGCTGAGCAATTTTAATATTTGGTGAATAACTCCTCCCATAGTCATTCAAAACTGGGATGGCAATTCTAGTAACATTTATGTTTTGTTTCACAGTAATGTCACATTTTACCTTAAGGGGGGCGTTTTCCCCCACTCTACCCTATATATATATATATTATATATATATATATATATATATATATATATATATATATATATATATATATATATATATATATATATATATATTAATTAATCTCAATTAATCTCAATGGCAAAAAGTGTCCAAATCACACTGAATTCACCCTATAAATCAATATCACAAAATATCAATGACATAAAATAGATCTTTAGTTTTAACATTTTATTCAAAATTAAAAAATGATTGTTTTAATTATGGAATTCAGACATAAAAACCTTAAAGTCTACAAATGATGGCTGAATGCAATAATACATTAATAAAATACATTACCTGAATTATCAACGCACAACACTACTCTTTGTCTTTACTAACACTATTAAAGATAATAAACATAAGAAATGTATGCATTTAATCGTATCTTTCTTCTTCTTTGTCTTCTGTAGGGAAAAACTCCGAAACTTCAGCAAAGAACCATTTTTTTGTAAGGAAGGAGGGGTTTCTTTATTGTACATTTATTTGCATGTAGGCCTATGTTTGCGCTGCGCTGTTTAAATTGGCCAGCGCCGCGCTGCCCATTGGGTGTCGCTAGGAAACACGTCCGCGCTGCGCTGACAAATCGGCCGCGCGGCTCGGACCATTGAACCGCGCAGATGACATGTCAGCGCGGCGCGAGCTCTGTAAACCCCCGCTGTCTCGTCCTACTTTTGGTTTGTTTGGCTTCCCATAAGGACATTCACAGACAGCGCGCCAGAATCCAGTTCTCTTTCGCACTTGAATAATAATAACACCACACACATTTATTCCAAAATTTCCGTTTTGTCAATTGTATCCTCACAAGAACAGTCTTAAATGAGTTAAATAAAACCTTAAATGAAAGTCAAGCGTAAATGAGAAAATTAAATGGGTAAGATCCTGTCATCAGCGACAGATCTTAAAGGGACAGCAGCCAATTCTGTCTGTCATTTAAGTTAACCAAAGAACAAAGGGGAACAGAGCAAATTACTCACTGATCTTGTCTAAAGAACGTTGTAGATTTAATAAGGATTAATCTATATTTAATTTAATGTATGCAGTGCAGACTATTTTATAACCTTATTCAATTTCTGTATATTTCGTACCTGTTAGACAGGAAGGGCAAAGGGTAAATATGACATTTATTATGGGTTTAAGTGAAGATTGTTTAAAGTTTACTTAAATTTAAAGTTGTTATATTTTGAAGCCTAATAAATGTTTCAAATTTGGGGGAGGGTGGGGTCCTTTTCATCGAGACGTCAGTAGCTATATTAATATCAGTGATACTGGCCTTCATTCATAAAAAGATGCTATTAAACAATTATTTAAAATATACTATATGTAGTTTTTACATTACAGTGGAAATTGGGTCTCACATAATTTCAATTTTATTTACACACAAAACATTAATGGTGAACATTTTTGACTTTATAAAATTATTACCTCAAGTCTTGGCAATCGGCCCCTATTAAACAAAAAAGTAAAATCTTTTGTTTAATAACACTTTATTTTGATGGTCCCTTTTGAACACTCTGGTGACTATAAGTAACTTTGCAACTACATGTCTACTAACTGTCATTAGTATTAGTCTGCCTAATATCTGATAACTCTTTATTGTGATGGTCCTCCAACAGCCAGTCTACTGACTATAAGTAACTATGCAACTACATGTCAACTTATTCTAACCCTAACCCTACCAATCTACTAATACTCTACTAACACTCTAATGAGAGTTAGTAGACATGTAGGTGCAACGTTAGTTTATAGTCAACAGAATGTGTTAAAAGGACCATCCAAATTTGTGTTATACATAGTTTAGTAGCCTACTTTTATTTTTGGCAGAATTTATCATTATAATCAACTTAATTATTTCCTGGATTTTGTATCACCATAGTACCATAGTCCCTAAATGTATGTAAATGCAGGAAATGGGATTCAAATCGGAAAAAAAAAATCCCCCATTTTGTGTCCCCCCCACTTCTCAAACCAAAGTTACACCCTTGTTCGCAACTATGATTTTATTTGTGTAAACTCACAATAACAAGAAAACGTTGTGCTTTTGTCAAATAAAATAAAACAATCTTGCGCGCTTTCGTGATCTCCGTGAACTGGAGCGCGAGAACTGAAACAAAGTATAGCCTATGTAGGCTAAAGCTTGAAATGTCCACTTTAAAACGATCAAATTCGAATCGAAAGCTAATATCTTCTGCTTATCCGTATGAAAGGTGCATTTCTCTCTAAAGGTGCATTTGCGCGGCGCGCCTCAGTGGAGATGGAGATGTGTTTTTAGCCGACACTGATTTAGAAAACAATAGTTTATTAATTAACAATTAAAAAGCCTCGTTATTTTTTCAGACACATTTATTATCATTAGCCTATAACTCACCTAAATCACCTTTCTGTAGGCTGTGGTTCCAGAGACATAAATATGTCTCGTCTCATTCAGCACTGCGGGAAAAATATAATTTCCAGATTCTAATTTGGCCTTAGAAAACCATTAAAATCGACTTTTTTACGTATTAAGTTGGGAATATTTTAAGTGCTTAATAAAGGGGCAAAAAGTCATAAACAAACATCTGAAATTTAGTCGATATATTATTATTTTTGCGCAGCATTTGTGTACAGTTCAAATTTTAAAAAAAATTGGTGTTCAACTTTGCATTTTAAAAAAACAACCACCGTTCATTTTTCGTTTTGCAATACGGGTTATATCATAGGGTTAAATAGGAAAAACGAATGGACACAAATGTACACTGACCGTTTGGACAGAGTTCTTTATTAAATTCATAAAAGAAACAATAATTAGGCTACAGGAATACTGGATTCTAAACCTCAAAGAAATGCCACAATCAAGACCTCGGAGCAGAAATGAGGAGAAACACCAGAAACTCCTTATGCCGTTCGCAGTATACGGGTCTTTCCCTGCCATTAATGCTTGGATAACACACCACGTCTCCTTCCATTAATAATAATAATGTGTAGTGTGATGGTGGCTGTGATATAGGCAATAAACCCGTTGCCATGATGTTTAAATGAGTTGTCGCAAGAGGAAAAATCGCAAAAGTTTTGCGCAAATCTGTAATGGAAACGCGCCTATTGTCTTCAATGGTGTTCAACACACATGCATGCCTCTGTTAAAATCTCAGAAAATTTGGACATCACACGAGCGACATGCCACAGCTGACTGTGTGTGTGTGTGTGTGTGTGTGTGTGTGTGTGTGTGTGTGTGTGTGTGTGTGTGTGTGTGTGTGTGTGTGTGTCCTGCAGGTGACGCCGGACGATCATAAGCTCAACGAGTATCACGCCTGGCTGTGGAGAAACCAGGAGCGCTTAGGAATCTGATTTTACTCATTTTAATAAAGCGTAATATCTGCAGTATCATAAGAGAATCAGAGATCAGATGATGTGCTGAGAACATGAGCTGTTTTAAGTGTTTCATCATGTTTGAGGCAAAGATGTGTAAAAATAAAGGAGCTTTTTATCTTTTGTACATGCTTTGGATTTAATGAAGCCAGTGTGAAACGGTATCCATAACTCAGTGTAGTTGATGTTGCACTCATCCTTAGGGAATTGATTGGATGCTGAAATGTGTTTGGAGGAACGGTTTTTAATTAAAAGTGTTGCCAACTATTTTCAGTGAAAGTTGCTAAAGCCTGCGTGAAAAGTGCCACCATATGACATCATACACAATTAGCATATCTGTGACATCACTCATACAGCCAAAACTACATTCATTCACACACCTTCAACATTTCTCACATTAACACAGTTTATTCACTATAGTTTATAAAATGGTGATAAATATGAGCAGAACTCAGTGTATATTTGACAGGTTTTGTCCGTCCTTCTGTTAGACTCTCACACATGAATTATGTTGAATATCTGTCAGCTGTTAAATTTAACTACACAATTAGATAATACCAGTTTAGCTCAACCAGTGACCCAGCAATGCTTCATGTTGTTCAGTCTGTGTGTAAAAAGAGCATTAGTTATTAAAGAAAAAGTGACCCAATCCTTTTTAGTCCCATATATTTCACTGGTAGTCACTGTATTAATTATTTTTGGGTATAATATGTCACAGTTTACTTTATTCTGCTCTCCTCACTTACATAAATAAACTATAGTGTCCTGCTCACACTAGTAAAACAAATATATATATATATCTGGTGTCTGAATGATTTTTGGTTTGACTGTACTTCAGTTTACATTGGTTTTCTCTTTCAATCTAAGCACACATACTGTATTTTAATATAATATATAGCCAAATACAATAAGATGCTCTCATTTACACAGTACAGTCCAAAAAGTCTAAATATAGCGACAGCTGCTAAATTGCAAACACTGTTTCAGAGCAAAAGAAGTTTTTAGAAATGATCTGTGCAATAATGTGTGATGATGAAGCGTTCACAATTCTCATTTCATGTTCATCCTAAAAGAAGAGATGGGGAACGTTTTCTGTTGCTTGGAGTTCATATTTGCAAAAAGCGTGTATAAAATATGTGTCACCAGTTAAAAAAATCGAGTAAAGCCAGTCAATTAAATAGGTTTTTAATGAAATCAGTGTCCTCCACCCTAACTACAGATTTACTAAAACACACTTCACATTAAGGCTGTCAGAATTCACACGCAGTCTCAGCTGTCAATCATTACAGGGCAGATTCACACCGGAAGAACATAAGTATGACAAACAAGATAAATAGTGATGAAATATTTAAAGCATGCACACAACACACACACACACACACACACACACACACTGGTCTGTCCTGAGACTGAGACATGACTGAAGGCCACGTGTGCTGAAGAACTCACACATTCATTTCTGCTTTCTTCACGTTGCATATTTAAAACAGGGTTCCCACGGCAGAAGAAAAGCTGGAGACGTCGCTAGTTTACAGTGGGGAGATCCGGCTATACTGAGGAAATCTTCCAGTTTTACACATCTCTGTAATGAATGGACATTTGCTGTGCTTTAAGTGCAGCATCAGAAGCTCTTTTGTGAACAGTAAAACTTGCACGCCACAATTACCTCTTGTTTGCAATTGTTCAATAGATTTGTTTGTTAAAATTGGTCTGAAATCAAAAGGAATCATTTAAAATTCCGCATCTAGTGATCATGAACATTTTTATGATCAAAGAATGTGGGAACCCTGCTGAAATAAATCAAATGATTTGCCATAAAACACACACACACACACACACACACACACACACACACACACACACACACACACACACACACACACACACACACACACACACACACTTCTGTGACAGTGTTGCATTCATGCGTTTGGGAATGTTGCTTTACTCATCATCTCCTCTGGAATCGTAGTGTTTTTACGCTTTGGGGAAATTGTTATAAATGAATACGGTATTCATGTATAAATGGGACGTAAATAACATGTAAATAAGGAACAGTTCATCTAGAAATAAAAATGTCCTGATTATTTACCCAGCCCTGGGTCATCCAAGATATATATGACGTTCTTTCCTCAGACAAAGAGGATCCAGGATAATGCGAGTGAATGATGCTCAACGCACGCCACTTTTGACGGCCCAAAATTAGAATTTCTAAATAAAATTTGAATTTTAACGATTCCGATTCTGCTTATCGATTCTGCTTTCTTATTGATTCCTAATTTTGATTCCAATAAGGTAAAAAAAACAAAAACTTAGATATCATTCACATTTAGTCTTATTGCAAAACATTTAATTGTAGCTGAAAATCATGAAAAAAAAAATCAACATGATAAAGAACATTTACACAAGGAACGTTTGCCTGTGGTTTAAAAACACCATAGAAAAGCAACTAGCCGAACTAATATAAATTATAATTATAAATTAAAACGAAGAATAAAAAAATAGCAATCGCAGCAAATAAATACAACGATTGAAATAAACAGTGTTTTATGATTTTCAGGTACAGAAACTGTAATCAAATGTAAAATAACTGCACTTCATAAATAAAATATACATTATAAATTTAGTTACAAAAGTTATTCAGTCAAGAACAAGTTAATTTTCTATTTGTCTTATGTTGATTGATAAGTGTTATTATAGAGACGGCAGGAATATTAGGCTACTGTCACTTTAAGAGCTGCACGGATCCATACACTGATACACACATGGTTTAAAAGCACTTTAAAACCACTTTCTATGAGCACACTTTGTGTGTGTGTGTGTGTGTGTGTGTGTGTGTGTGTGTGTGTGTGTGTGTTGTGTGGTGTGTGTGTGTGGTGTGTGTGTGTGTGTGTGTGTGTACAACACAGAAAACAGCAGGAATCGCGCTTGAATGGTTTAAAGTCGTATTGAAATGCTCACAAAGGAATTGATAAGAGGAATAGAAAATGTGATTTTATAACAAGTATCTGATTCCTGACCTCAAGTATTTAAATCCCCAACTCTACGCGTCGCGTGTCTGTGTATATATATACACTAACGATCAAAAGTTATATATATACACACACTACCGTTCAAGAGTTATATATTATAATACACTACTGTTCAAAAGTTTGGGGTCAATACGATTTTTTTTTAAAAAATTTAAAGAAATTAATACTCTTCCTCAGAAAGGACGCATTAAATTGATCAAAAGTGACAGTAAAGACATTTATAATAATGCAAAATATATATTTTTTTAATTAAATGCTTTTCTCTTGAACTTTCAAAGAATCCTGAAAAAAATTAATCACGGTTTGCACAAAAATATGAAGCAGCAAAACTGTTTTAAACTGTGATAATAATCATAAATGTTTCTTGAGCATCAGATCATCATATTATAGTGATTTCTGAAGGATCATGCGACTAAATTGAATAAATGTGAATAAATTACACTTTACTATATATTCACTTGGAAAACAGCTGTTTTACATTGAAATAATATTTTACAATATTACTGGGTTTGTTTTGTATTTTTAATCAAATGAATGCAGCCTTGGTGAGCAGAAGAGACTTCTTTTAAAAACATTAAAAATCTCACCGACCCCAAACTTTTGAACGGTAGTGTATATATATATTTCCTCCTTCCCTGTAAATGATGGTTCTGCTAGAGTAAGACCCTGGGTCAAGCTGAGGCCTAATGGTCGTCGTTGAGCGCCATTCCCTCACACTAGATTAAACATTAAAACATTAAAATTTCTCTTTGAGTAAACAAAGTCATGTTTATCTCGGATGGCCTTTAGGAGAGTAAATAATCAGGAAATGTTAATTATCGCCTGAACATGTAGCGAGAGTGCCAATACGTCCATGCCAACATATGTACAGTCGTTCTCCCTGAACGGGTCGCACACGTCTCCGTCACTGACCGTGTGTGGCGTCTCAGAAACTGTTGAAACACAGTGTTGTAAAAGAGCTTCTCAGCAGCAGCAGCGTCGTCATCATTACCCAGAAGTCCCTGACCGACATGCAGTCCTCGAGCACGGCTGATCCCGGAGCGTCACGACCCCTGCGGATCGGCATCAGCGTCCCTTCAGGATCCCGTCCAGCACGCGGTCCCCCTTCTCCGAGAGCCAGTATCCCGCCATCGCCGCCACGCCGCCGATGAAGATGGCGGTGAACACCATGTCTCCTTTAGCGGCGAGAGTAGCGAGCGCACAGATCACCACACCGAAGAACATCTGCTGGAGGACCAGCACCTCATCATCCGTCATGTCGTCGAACAAACCCTTCTCTGGACCCGCTGAGACACACAACACACACACACACACACACATTTTTACCTCAGTATGTTTCTTCTGTGAGTTTATGTGTGCTGTTATGCTCATTAGTTTTGATTTCTCACCCAAAAAAAAATCTATATATATACCGTAAAACTTCAAATAATAGCCCAGGCTTTTATTTGCCCAAATCGTCAAACTGCACCGGCTTGTATTTGAGACGTGCGTCTATATGAGTCAGGCCTTTATAATTTAGAGTTAAGATGTTGTTCCTAGAGTCTCTAATCTCTAAAAATCTCCAAATGCTCCACGTGAAACTGCGGTCTTCCGATCTTTTACTATCGTGTCCATTGATTATGATTAATATGCGCGAGGGAGAGAGAGCAAGACAGTCTCTCTCTCTCTCTCTCTCTCTCTCTCTCTCTCTCTCTCTCTCTCTCTCTCTCTCTGCTCATTTGCAGTCATTCTACATCACTCACCGATCAAAAAAGACTTTGGCGGCCGCGGGACACGCTTTGGGGGCGCCAAAAAGCGGACGATCTGACGGGTTTTAGAAGATTAAATACAACCCGAAACTAAAAAACAAATCCGGCCTTTATTTACCCAAACCTGTCGCCACACCAGGCGTGTAAAAGAGACAGGCGTCTATTTGGGACTCGGCTATTATTTGAAGTTTTACAGTATATATATAAAAAAATCTCTCACAGTGATTCTGTAATAAAATCAGAATCATTCTCGTGAGTCGATGCGTCACTGGTTATTTGATGGACATTGGGTCCGTGAGACTGGAGAAATGTTAGCAGTCATGTGACCAGAAATATTTAAGACCCATCGAATCTGAATTTAAACATTTTAATACTTTTTAAGGCCTTTTATTAGGAAAACTTTATTAGGAAAATGACGGGTGCTGGTGTTTCACTTGCGTTCGGCCAATCAGCGCACACCTACATCACGGAGAGTTCCTATAGCGCTGGTTTAGACCCGACTCTGAAGTAGGAGCTAAATTAGTTCCTCCAAAAGCACAGGGTCCCCGCGGGTCCCTAAAAAGTCTTGAAACGTCTTAAATAAAATTTTCGATTTTTAAAGCAACACTATGTAAAAATTTTTACCTTAAAATAATGTTTCCAAAATCTTATCAGTGGTTCATCAAGTCGTAACGGGGTGAAAGGCACTTCTGCATCGCCTGACGGGGTCTGTGTCGCTTTTACTGGCACTATGGGACTTCGGGGTTCGGGTAGTAACCCGACCACAAAAACAACTACAAAATTCGACTGCTTTACGTCAAGAGCTACAATAGTCATTATTTCGTTTTTCTTCGTTTCTGATGTCGCAATACATCATCCTTTCATGAAATCATGTAACATACTCTACCTTGTCTGTGGACATCGTTCATTCTAAAGCCGGTGCTGGATAAACAGCGAGCGTGCGTGCGACGGTAGGCTAGATTATTTACGACAGTGGCAATGGACAATTTCGTTTCCAACCAGTAGGGCGACCGAAGAGGAAAAGTTACTTGGTGTTACTTTAAGGTCTGAAAATGTCTTGAAATCTGAAATTTCCGATAAGGAGGTCTTAAATTCAGGGTTTCTGCAGGTTTCAGTAAGTCAAATTTAAGACCTTTTTAAGACATTTTAAGACCATTAAGATTGAAATTTAAGACCTACACGACGCATTATCCAAGTTAGATAGATAGTTAACTCGGGATCATTAGAGTATCTATCTATCTATCTATCTATCTATCTATCTATCTATCTATCTATCTATCTATCTATCTATCTGTGTGTGTGTGTGTGTGTGTGTGTGTGTGTGTGTGTGTGTGTGTGTGTGTGTGTGTGTGTGTGTGTGTGTGTGTGTGTGTGTGTGTGTGTGTGAGAGAGAGAGAGAAGGAGAGGTAGATATTTTTTAATAGAAAATTGTACTTTTGCATATTATACTGTAAAAACACAATTATTGTTGATTTTAGTTGATCATAGTTGATTATAACTAGAGAGGAAATGATGAGATGATTAAAGTGACCAAAATAAATTATCACGGTTATCACAGAATAGGCTAGGTGCACGTGGCCACCATTTTGGATTTCTGATCAGCGAGTGTACGGTTGGACACTTCCGGTTTCGCTTTACGCCGGTGCAGGGAGCCGGTGAAAGCCGAAAATTATCTCTTATAGTTGTTTATTGAATCAATTATATCACTTAAAATACTACTAAAATATATATTACTATTACACGAGCAAATGGCAATTAAAAGAATGGATGCAAAGTCAGATTAATATACAACTGTTCTGTTCACAAACAGAAGATTGTATGGTCTCATGCTGCACACGATGAGAATTATGCCTTCTGTATAGAGTTACAACTACGATTTTATTTGTTTGCATACAATACTGCCTGAACATTCACATGTTTGCCCTGTCTTGTTTAAATCTCCATAAATAGGCCTACTATTTTCTCAATTCTGATACTTAGGCTACATCAGTTGCTCGATCAATATCAACACGTTACATGCTTTCTTTGCATCAATTATCATTAAAGATAAAAACGACGGCGGAAAAAAAAATCGTAATAATTGTGAGTAATTTACATTTTTAACTATAATTAGTTAAACAATTTAATATAGCTAATTGTGATATTTTACAGTGGGCTAAATACTGTATGTGCTGCTAATAAAAACAGACAGATAATGATTTATGAAATATTTATGAAGATGCTCTTTACTCATCTCACTTGCACATAATGTTACCAATGCCAACAACAGAGTTGTTTTTGTCACCCTCTGATGACAGATGCTGTTGATGCACAATGAGTATTTTTAAAATTCAAGGGAAGCGACTTGCCTTTCAGAGGGGGTGACAGATCAGCACTTCACTGTTGTGTGTCGTTATGAACCGTTTCGTCACGTTAAAGAAGTCAGCTTTCATGCATTCCACGAATCCCCGTTGATTGTGACCAGTCCCGAGATTTGAAGCTTGTCCCGCGTCCCGCAAGTCAAGCAGTGTCCCGCATTTTAATGTTGTCTGCATCATTTTATTTCATCGCCCTTTAAATTACAATTCTACAATAAAAAATGTTAATAATAAAACACTGAACATACGCAGCCGTTATTAATGGTTCTAGTCAGAGCGGGAAAACTGAGAAAAATTGCAACAGAAAAATGGATCTATCCGAGCTCCCGAGAAGAAAACGCGTCTTGTTCGTATAAGGAATGGGAGAAAAAATATACATAAAAACATAAATACAGTTACAGGTGACCCTAAAAAAGGGGATGTACAGACACATAATGAATGAGAAGCCCTACTCGAAGCTGCCAGATCAGACAAAAAAAAAAAAAAATTCAAGATCACTGAATCCGGTAAGAACGCATTTAATCTTAGTCTTTCCTAATGGAATTTATTTGGAAATTAGCTTTTTAGCGATTGGATTATTATTTTCACTTAATTGTTTAGAATAGACCCGTGCTGTTAAAATTAGTTTTATATTATTAGTGACGTTCACAGCGCCGGTCAGCGCCGTCATTAACATTTTTATAAAGCCTATTAGCAAATTAAAGCATCACTGCAAAAAAGATAAAATAAATATTCACCTAGTAGCCTATAATAATAGCAAGTTCTCTCCCTCGTGTCCCGCAAAATCAGGTCTGCTGATATAATCAAATAAAATCGTAGTTGTAACTCTATACAGAAGGCATTCTCATCGTGTATGCAGCATGAGGCCATACAATCTTCTGTTGGTGAACAGTTTCATTCATTAATCTGACTTTGCATCCATGCATTTAATTGCCATTTGCTCGTGTGATAGTAATATATATCTTAGTAGTATTTTAAATGATATGGTTGATTCTATAAACAACTATAAGAGATAATTTTCGGCTTTCACCGGCTCCCTGCACCGGCGTAAAGCGAAACCGGAAGTGTCCAACCGTACACTCGCTGATCAGAAATCCAAAATGGCGGCGACATGCACCTAGCCTATCCTGTTCAAAAAGTACTAATACTACAGAATGAAGTCAATTCAACAAGTTTTATGTCGAAAAAACAGCAAATAACAAATTGATTAGCATCAATATGCACTTTTTGGAAATTTTTGGAATGGGGCGGCAGTGGCTCAGTGGTTCATGTAGGTTGTCTACAAACCGGAAGGTTGGTGGTTCAATCCCCGGTTCCACCTGACCAAGTGTCGAGGTGTCCATGAGCAAGACACCTAACCCCAGATGCTCCCGACGAGCTTGATGGCGCCTTGCATGGCTGCAGTCGCCCGTCGGTGTATGAATGAGAGAGTGAATGGGTGAATGTGAGGCAAATTGTAAAGCGCTTTGGTGGCCATAGGGTCTGTGAAAGCGCTATATAAATGCAGTCCATTTACCATTTTTGTTTACATAAACATTAAAATACCATTAAAAATGATGGCTAGATTTTAAAAGAGTGTCTTGCAACATGATCTCAGAGTAATCTACTAACATGTACAAAACTTCAAATAAAGTTTTGACAAAAAAGGTTTTATACAAAGTTAAACCTCATATTTCAGCCTTTAAATATTTTTTTTTATAAAAAGAATGAGTCAAAAAAATTACTGACATTTACACATTAGCTTATATTTATTAGTAGTGTTTGGGTGAGCCACCCATCCTTCATGTTGACGGAGCTTTCAATGTTGTTATGCAAAGGGGTGATTGGTTGGTTCCTGTCACATGACCTGCGGTGCGTGCATTTGCGGCATTCTGAAAAGTTTAGATTTTTTCCATCTCGTTGCGCCTGGTAAAAAAATTAACGCGTCGCTTCAATTATGAGCACGCTTGCCGCGCGCCTACATTTGAACAAACTGTATACATTTTGAGCGCGGAAAAGACGCGATATGTGAACGGCCTCTGGCGAGCTAGCTCATGTCAAGCCGAACTACTGGAGCACGCGAGCGACGTGTTGGAGACCCCTGCTCTAGAGCTCCGCTTTGTAGGCTACAACTCGATACTTTTTTGCTACTTTGTAATAACTTTCTGCGGCAAGCGTTTCTGGAAATGAACGAGGGTAAACACTTTTTTAGACCTGACTAAATGAAATTTAAGACCTAGGATGAAAATCTGGCCGTTTTTAAGACTTTTTAAGGCCTTAAATTTAAAGTCCAGAATTTTAGACTTTTTAAGACCCCGCGGAAACCCTGTAAATTGCATGTGGGACAGGTCATCCGTTTTTTTTTTTTTTTTACCGCAATTTGACCAGCGCACAATTTGGGGGCAGCACTTCGATCTATGTGTGTGCGCAACCTGCATCATTCCATCATTCCATAGGTGACTGAGTAAGTGATTGATGAATGCGATGCGTCTGGTGAGCTGTGCCGCTATGCTTCGCCACACCATTCTGTGTCGTGCTGAACATTTTCCTGTTTTTTTTGTCATGGTAAAGTCTAAAATTTTCCTTTTATAGGACTTAAAAAAGGTCTTAAAAATCATTAAATTTGCTGTTAAAAAATGT
>CM070836.1:2254120-2259120 GCA_036326025.1 Chrosomus eos | reverse complement strand
TTTTCAGAGACATCAGTGATAAACAAGGAGAATAAGGCTAATGTTGTCAAATTCCTCGATTATGAAACAAATTCAGTTTTACCTATAAGCTCCACCGAAGACAATAGAGTTATTTATACATCGCTCATGGAACTCGTTTATTCCTGAAATATTGTAGTTGCATGTTCACCTTTTCATAACCAGGAAATAAAACATCTGAACATTCAGAAATAACGTATAAAACTATATTGGAATTTCACCTAAACATTCTTAGAACCTATTTCTGTTCGCTTGGTTATAGTAGTACTAATAATAATAATAATAATAATACTTCGTTTTCATGGTATTTAAATGTGCAACAATTTCAGCTACATCTCATATCAGGATGTGATTGTGAAAAAAGACGACTTGGGTTAAGACTTTCCGTTATTCAATCAATCAGTGTGTGTGTGTGTGTGTGTGTGTGTGTGTGTGTGTGTGTGTGTGTGTGTGTGTGTGTGTGTGTGTGTGTGTGTGTGTGTGGTGTGTGTGTGTGTGTGTGTATGCGCGTGTGTGTGTGTGTGTGTGTGTGTGTGTGTGTGTGTGTGTGCATGTGCGTGTATGCACGTGTATGTGTGTGTGTGTGTGTGTGTGTGTGTTGTGTGTGCGCATATGTGTGTGTGTGCATGTGCGTTTGTGTGTATATAATTATATATATATATATATATATATTATGTGCATGCGCGTGTGCGTGTATGCACGTGTGTGCGCGCGCGCATGTGTGTGTGTGTGTGTGTGCGTGCGTGTGTGTGTGTGTGTGTTCACCTGCACATTCAGGCCCGTAGTGTCCAGACGGACAGCACAGTCGGAGCTCCTCGATGCACAGCCATTCGAACAGATCTGGAGACTCTTGCTGTCTGTAACCTCACACACACACACACACACACACTTTCTCAGACACTTTTCACAAATCACAGCTACAAGCAGATGATTTACTCAATGGCTTCCGTTATAATGAAGGAAAAAATTCTCCTAGGTTTGTCTCATCGAGTAATCAAACATCTTGCGTACTTCACACACACACTCCAGAAATACATCATGATAGTAGATAAGAGGAACTGAAATCCATGAGTAAATCAGCCGAGAGTTTGGGCTTTATGTGACGGTAAGTTAACCCTATTTTGCACACACACACACACACACACACACACACACACACACACACACACACACACACACACACACACACACACACACCACACACACTCACCTGTGAAACCACCACGTCTCCACCTGGTCCTCGATCTGCTCCAGCAGCCGGTTGCATTCAAAGTCAGATTTGTCACACGCCGCCTCTACAATCTCTAACAGACGCGTCTCACTACACACAGACACACACACACACACACACACAGACACACACACACTTTTAAACAAAGGCTGCGGACCAAACATTTTGATGATATACGATGAAGTCAATCTCATGAAGAAACATCTTTACCTGCGTGTATATTTGGCCAGTTTCTCCTCTTCCCAAGCTGTATTCCCTCCTCCGAAATTCTTATTCGCTGTTCGCTCCAAACCCTGAAACAACACACACAACAATCATACACTTTTATATGTCACACCACACACACACACACACACACACACACACAAACTTTAATTGAGGATAGTAAGTGTGCTTGAGCTTTAGATACTACTTTGGATGCGCCTAGCATCGTGAACCATTTACATGATTCGGTTCCGGCTGAGTTATTGCCTGTGCAGCCAGGCAGATGGGTGACTGTGAGAGATCGCTCTAGTCGCGGATCAAAAAACCACTCTTCTGTTCGTTACCATAACAAATCGATTTGCCCCTCTCAGTGAAACACCCACTGAGAATGCTGTTGATTGTGCCCTGGTAATTGGCGATTCTATTACACGGAACGTGAAAATAGAGACACCAGCCACCATAGTCACATGTTTGCCGGGAGCCAGAGCGCCTGACATCAAAGCAAATTTAAAAGTGCTGGCTAATGCTAATCGTAAATTCTCTAAGATTGTTATTCACATCGGCACTAATGATGTTCGACTTCGCCAGTCGAGATCACCAAAATTAATATTAAAGAGGTGTTTGAACTCGCAAGTACGATGTCAGGCACTGTAATCTGCTCTGGCCCCCTTCCTGTTCGAAGGAGTGATGAGATAGTTAGCAGATTGTGTTCACTCAATGGTTGGTTGTCTAAGTGGTGTCCGCAAAATAATATAGAATTCATAGACAATTGGAAAAGTTTTTGGGGCAAGCCTGACCTGTTGAAAAGAGATGGTATTCATCCCACCTGGGATGGTGCTGCTCTTCTCTCTAGTAATTTGGCTCATAGTCTTAGAGATAAAACATGACAATCTGGGGCTCAGGTCAGGAGGCAGACAAACTGGCTAAACCGACCGTCTGCTAGCGGCCTCACGTCACCAAGGTCAGATAAATCCCATCACATAGAGACTCTTTCACCTAGATATCATCATATAGAGACTGTGTCTGTTCCCCGAATTTGGAAATCCAAAAAAACGTCCAAACCTTTCTAAGGGTAAAAATGTAATTGATGTTCAACAAATAAAAAACAGATATAATACAGATGAGCAAACGATAAAGCTTGGGTTCTCATAATTAATGATATGATTTCAGATTATAATCTAGATGTGCTGTGTTTGACAGAAACCTGGCTAAAACCAAACGATTACATTACTTTAAATGAGTCCACTCCGCAAGATTATGTTATAAACATAAGCCTCGTCCGAAAGGCAAAGGGGGTGGTGTTGCTGTAATTTATAGTAATATTTTCAAAACCACTAAGAAATCTAGTTTAAAATATACTTCTTTTGAAGTGTTGGTGCTTAATGTAAATATATATAGTGTAAACGATAAATCACGTTTGAGAATTCTGCTGGCTACTGTATACAGGCCACCAGGGCACCATAAAGACTTTATCAAAGAATTTGCTGACTTTCTGTCAGAAATAGTATTGGCTGCAGATAAAGTCCTAATTGTTGGTGATTTTAATATACATGTAGATAATGAAAAAGATGCATTGGGATTGGCATTTAAAGACATTATAAACTCTAGACAACACGTGTCAGGACCAACTCATTGTCGTAATCATACTCTTGATCTAATATTATCACATGGAATAGATGTTGATGGCGTTGAAATTCTGCAGCAGAGCGACGACATCTCCGATCACTATCTAGTCTCGTGTAAATTACATTTAGCCAAGGCTGCAAAGCCGACTCCGTGTTATAAATATGTTAGACCTATCACTTCTGCCACTAAAGATTGCTTTATCAATAATCTTCCAAATCAGTTTCATCATCTCAGCATCCCGGATAGCTTAGAAGAACTTGATATTGCAACAGAAACGTTTTAACTCTCTCTTTTCCAGCACTTTAGACACAGTTGCTCCACTGCGCTTAAAGAAGATTAAAGAAAATAGTCCAACGCCGTGGTACAATGAGCACACCCGGGCCCTTAAGAGAGCAGCCAGAAAAATGGAGGGCAACTGGAAGAAAACAAAACTAGAGGTATTTCGGATTTCATGGAAGGAGAGCTCGATTGCTTACAGAGAGGCTTTAAAAGATGCTAGATCTGAATATTTTTCAAACCTATTAGAAGAAAATAAACATAATCCTAGGTATTTATTTGAAACAGTGGCTAAACTAACAAAAAAGAAAGCTTCAAGCCCAGAAGTTTCCAAGAAACACAGCAGTAATGACTTTATGAACTTCTTCACTTATAAGATCGATAATATCAGGGACAAAATTATAACTATGCAAACGTCTACTACAGTATCGCATCAGGGAGTGCAGTGTAGTCTCCGTGAGGAATATTTTGATTCATTTGTTGCTATAGGAGAGGAAGAATTTTGCAAACTCGTTAAATCATCTAAATCAAAAACATGTATGTTACACCCTATACCGACTAAGCTACTGAAAGAGATGCTTCCAGAGGTCATAGATCCTCTTCTAGATATCATTAATTCATCTTTGTCTCTAGGATACGTACCAAAAACCTTTAAGCTGGCTATGATTAAACCACTTATTAAAAAAACGCAACTTGATCATACAGAATTAGTCAATTACAGGCCGATCTCGAATCTGCCTTTTCTGTCAAAGATATTAGAAAAAGCAGTATCCTCACAACTGTGTTCCTTTTTAGAAAGAAATAATATCTGCGAGGATTTTCAGTCCGGATTTAGACCGTACCATAGTACTGAGACTGCTCTCATTAAAGTCACAAATGATTTGCTCCTATCATCCGATCGTGGTTGTATCTCTCTATTAGTGTTACTCGATCTTAGTGCTGCATTTGATACTATCGACCACAACATTCTTTTAAATAGACTAGAAAACTATGTTGGCATTAGCAGAATTGCACTAGCATGGTTTAAATCATACTTATCTGACCGTTTTCAGTTTGTAGCAGTAAATGAAGAGATGTCTTATCGATCACAAGTTCAGTATGGCGTACCACAAGGCTCAGTACTAGGACCGCTGCTCTTCACTCTGTACATGCTACCATTAGGAGATATCATTAGGAAACATGGAATTAGCTTTCACTGTTATGCTGATGATACTCAGCTGTATATTTCTTCAAAACCTAACGAAACTTACCAATCCACAAAATTAACGGAATGCATAGCTGATATAAAAAATTGGATGACTAGTAATTTCCTACTGCTAAATTCTGAAAAAACAGAGATTCTAATCATTGGACAAAAAACTTCCACACGTAATAACCTAGAATACTGTCTAACTCTTGATGGCTGCTCTGTTAAGTCTTCGACGTCAGTTAGGAACCTGGGTGTGCTCTTTGATACCAATCTTTCATTTGAAAGTCACGTGTCTAGTATCTGTAAAACAGCATTTTTCCATCTTAAAATATATCTAAATTACGTCATATGCTCTCACTGACAAATGCGGAACAATTAGTTCATGCGTTCATGACCTCAAGGCTAGATTATTGTAATGCTCTACTGGGTGGTTGCCCTGCACGCTTATTAAACAAA
>CM070836.1:2241620-2249120 GCA_036326025.1 Chrosomus eos | reverse complement strand
ATATATATATATATATATATATATATATATATATAAATATAATAATTTGTATCACTCCTTTCTTTGACATTGTGCGCCTTACAGTGCAATTTTACTGGTCATTTGAAAAATTATAATTCACAATATGTTAAACATTAGTGTACAAAAACCAATAGGGGCAAGTTGTCACACTGTTTTACTGTATAGACACACAACTTAAAACCAGAAAAAAAGTTTTTTAAAAAAAGGGCAAATTATTCATGAAACCGGACATCTGACTGAAAACCTTACAGTTACAGCTTATATACGAGATATAGCTTACTATTACCTTCTCTGGGTTACTTATATATAGCCCTTGTGGTTTTACAATATATGTTATGGAAATGTAATTGTACTAGTCACAAAAAGAAAGTGGCTTCTCTCACAATCTCTTATGTTCGTCTTCAGAGTTCATGTAGTGCAGAAGTCTGTCTTCAGGGTTTCCAGCGGGTCCTTGAGGAAAACTGAGCTTGAGATAACGCAGATTTACATATCATACAATATACATGTTTACTCATCAATGTCAGACTGAGTTGATTCAGCAGGTTCTGTATAACTCTGACAACACTTCTGATCAGTCAATATTCTGCACAATATTTCACATGAACACGCCTCTAAACAACATTTATTCACATGCGTGTCACATGTTTCTTCCTGTCTAAAGGTTACATTAGTAACATTCAGGCAAAAAAAGCTCCATTACATCTATAACACAGCCCTGCATCACGAAAAGGCCTAATATTACATAAGCAATGATGCGGAGTTCACAAATATAAGTAAAAACTTTCCATTACAAATTTTTAAAAAATATATATATTTTTTTATATATATAAAAAAATATTCTATTTTATGTATATATATTTGCATGTCTGTATCAGGAAGTAATTTATTCCAAACTTGCAGTCTGCAAAAGAGTGAAAAATAATGTTCACATACTCCATTTAATGTCAATGAACTTAACATTAACAGCATAAATAAGCTTTTTTTTTTTTAACAAAATCCTTAATCTTCTGTCACTGTGTGAATGTAGTAAAACATCTGGGTTCATATTTGCATTTTCTTCTGTCACTGGCCATAATTCTAACCTTGAAATCAAATATAATGTTGTATAGATGTGAAAATCGGCTGAGAATTCAAACAAAATGTCTCAGAGAAAGATGGGAATCAGGTCTCAGGCAGTTTACAAACTGTTGAAAGCAAAAATGCTACAAAATGCATATATTTTGTGAGAAAGTTTGACGTGCTGAAGCAAAACGGCACTATTTCTGGAAATTTAGTGATAAACCAGTACAGGACTCCCCATTAAGCCCTCAGACAGGTAAACTGGTCATTCTTATCTGAGTAAAAATGTTATTAAGGTTAAATATGTTTTTTTTGTAGTGTAAAAATCATTTATTCTGAAGCAATATTCTCATCAGTGTTCTATAAGCTTTGACATTTTTAAATATGCATATTTGTGATATTTACCAAACGGTAATTTTTTACCTTTAAGGCGAGACCCCCCAGGATAATAGGGTTAAAAAAAATGAATAAATATCACCATACTTCACCAATTGATTAATAATTGCAAACGTTTTTCAAGTTTTCTGAAATGTTATGTTTAAATATGCAAATGAGGCACTAATTAAATATGCACTCATTTGCATACATTTGTAGAACAAAAATCTGAACATTGGGTAAACTCAGGTTCAAATTTCTTGTTTAATTTTTTTGATATATTAGAGTCAAAGGTTTTTACAGAGGGGATTTTTATGGATATTAGGGGATATTTATCACACAAACCAGAAAATACTGTCAACAGCCAAAAATCAATACATTTTCACCATTTTTTTAGGAATAAAATATTGGATAAAATCAGGAAAATTATATATGAACAAACCCTTCTGTAAAAACCTTCAGAATATAGAGAAGAATAAAACTGTAAAGTTTGGAGAATGTAAATTTGACTGAAGTTGAGAAAAACTCATTTTGAGAAAATGGCCTTTAAAGATATACACTGTAATTGAAATCTAAAGATGGACATAGATAAAGTGCTCTAAAAGATACAGTTTAAAGTGTATTTTGGATGTTTTCTGTCCACTATAGTCTGAAAAAACACTTTATGAAAAGCCAAAAAGCCCAAAATCTCTAAATTGACAGATGCATGAAGAAACACTGTTTTTGGCCTTAAAAGAGTATCTTCATCTTTCATTCCAAATTCTTATATTTGATCAATAATTTCAATTAGAATATTAAGACACTATGGGGCTGTTAGCAACCAAATTAAGTCATTTACACTGAAAAATTACAACTGTATTAAATAATGTAATGAGATTGTTTTAAATATGTTTTGAAAATAAAATAAGAAACGTGAAACTAAACCGCCAGTAGATGGCGGCAGGGGACCATTTTAATGAGTGAGTCATTCATTCAGACGATTCATTCAAACGGCTGATTCATTCAAGAGTGATGCAATTGTTTATGAATGGGTCATTGAATCTTTGACTCAACCGATTCGTTCAGAACGCTGAGACGTTGAGTGCTGCTGTGACCTTTGTTTGGAACTATTTTCGCTGCTAAAACGGAACAAAAACAGTAAATAAAATCAGAAACATTTTTTTATTTTGGTGTTTCCCTAGTTGTTATTTGTCACTGAAGTTTTAATCAGGCTAATTGTCCTGTAAGTAAAATTATCTTTAATTTGCCCCTTCAGAAAATCCACTTGTCCCGAACAAGTGGACAAGCTTTAATGTCGAGCCGCTGAAGCATTGGATTTCATTCAGCAAAAACGATGCAGGACGGTGAATTATTAATAGTGTAAAAAGTGACTTTCAAACCAAGCAGCTTTATCCGTGTGAACACCTGAACATCAGCAAAATCTGCATGCGAAATGATTTCGGTAAACGTGACCGTACCTTACGAGGTTCATGTTCAGAATGAGGCTCGGCGTGGACCAGACCTCATGCCTCATGTGTGACGTGCTAAAGCAAAACAGGCACTACTTCTGTAATCAGCACCACAAAATTAGTTGAAACAAGGATTGAATTTCATTCAGAAAATACGATGCAGGGCAGTGAATTATTAAAGGTGCTCTAAGCGATGTCGGTGACGTCACATTCAAAGTATTGTCAAATAAACGGAGGCTAGCTAGCCCCTCCCTCCTCCTCATCCGCGCACTAACCCCCCAAACCCCGCCCCCAAACCATTCTTGTTGGTTATTGGCTGGAACAGTGTGTTGTGTTTGGTGGCGCGGGTTAGCCCAGTTTGTTTTTTTTGTTGTGTGTGGAGTCTGGTGTGTCGGCAGAGTCTGAGTCTTTTACAGTGTGTTCAGGGGACAGGCAGCTAGCGGACAGTGAGGAGAGGTTTGCTGTATGTGACAAAAAATGTTTTGGCCTAAAAAACGCGTTACATCCATAGACTGTAAGATATATGAACAAAGCGTCTGTGACGTCACCCATAGACTTTCTGAAGAACGGTTTTGAGGCGTTTATGGGGGTATGGGCGGCGCCATCTTGGAATATCTTTTCAGAAAGGATACAGAGGTGGTGTGATGTGTTGGGTCAGATCATGGCCGAGACGTCACATTTCAGGAATTCCACTCGGCGCAGCCCGTTATCAGCTGTCAATCAAGCTCTCAATCAAAGTTAACCACGCCCTTATTTGTCATACATTTTTATATCTAAATACGATCTAAACTAACGAGTTAGAAAAAAATTCACCCCCCTCACAGTTGTCAGGCACTCGGTACCTATCGAAAAATACAATAAAAGTCCATGGGACCAACCTGTAAAAGCATGAATTTACGCTGTGAAAACGGACATTTTAACATGGGGGTCTGTGGACATTTGCTCCCGTTTGGGACCGGCCCCTACCGGTGTGTACATGTATTCCAGTTTTTCGCACTTCCATGTAGACTTCATTTATCAGATTAGAATGTTGCTGCTTGGTTACACTGCTTAGAGCGCCTTTAATAGTGTCAGGAGAAGTGATCTTCAAACCAAGCTTTATGTTGGTGAATCCGTGTAAACAATCTGAACATGAGCAAAACTGGGAAGTTTTTCACACTTATGCAAAATGCCCAATCACGCAGATTCCACAGATCCGGTCCACATGTATCAGACGTGGGCTGGATCTGGGCCGACACTACGTTGCTGTCTGGGAAACGTGACCGTACCTTACGAGGTTCTTGGTTAAGATGAGGCACCAGACCTCAAATGGTAAATGGACTGCATTTATATAGCGCTTTCAACAGACCCATGGCCACCAAAGCACTTTACATATTGCCTCACATTCACTCATTCATACACTCAAGTCTGGCTAAGATTAAATTAGACCCAACCTACAGTGCAGAGAGCAGTGCTGGACTGTTCTGCTTGCAGTGGGACAGTTTCCCATGCGTTCTCCGTCCCACAGTCCTCAGAGAGCCTCAGACAGGTGTGTCCTGTGATCTCTCCAAGCGCTCCTGATAACGCCCGTGACCCAGCCCTCAACGCCCCTGCTCGTTCCCACCGCTCGCACACTCTTGCTCCCGTACGAGCCCCCTGCGTCAGCTCCGTTATGAAGTCCAGACTCTGGGACGGCAAGCTGAACAACGGCAGTCCCCGGATAAACTCGGGCAGGGCCGTGGCAGTGCACCGCCCGTCGAACTGCGCCAGCACGGACCGCTCCCCCGCACGACCCAGCAGGTAGTCTCCCAGAATGCGGCTCAGCAATGCGTCGAAGACTTCGGAGCACGCTGTCGATTGGACCCCGGTTTCTTCTTCCGGTTTCCCTCCTCGACAGCCCCATTTCTTGGCATGCTCGCAGGCCTCCGGAGCCAGAACCATTACAGCTTTCCCTCCGCTGCGCCGCACCCGCTCCAGACAGGAGTGCAGCCAGGGAACCGGACCCAGAGCGTTGATCTCGGAGCGGTTCCACAAGTCCAGAGACACGCTGAAGCCGAGAGCGGAGAGACTCGAGCCCAGACGGCACATCAGCTGGATGACGGCGGCGTCTGAGTCCGGGGGACACACCAGAAGCAGCTCCACACCTCCCGACACCGCAGCTGAAACACACAGATGAACGTCAGCAAACTAGGGGTGGAACGGTACATTCATATTGAACCGAAATGGTACAGGCGTCACAGTTCGGTGCACGAATTTGCACAGAGAATACACGGTATAAAAATAAATAAAACTGTAAATAGCAATAAATTTCGCTCTATTCGCGTTTGGTGTGAACGCAGCATAATGAACAGGCTGCGGTCAAGATTGCAATGCAGGAGTGTGAGTGTGTGTGTGCACGCGCGCGAGAGAGAGGTGCGGGCGCGATCGAAGTGTGTGTGAGAGAGAGAGAGGCGCGGGCGCGATCGAACAGTGTGTGTGTGGTGAGAGAGAGGCGCGGGCGCGATCGAAGTGTGTGTGTGAGAGAGAGAGGCGCGGCGCGATCAAAGTGTGTGTGAGAGGAGAGAGGCGCGGGCGCGATCGAACAGTGTGTGTGTGAGAGAGAGAGGCGCAGGCCGATCGTAACAGTGTGGTGTGAGAGAGAGAGGCGCGGCGCGATCGAACAGTGTGTGTGTGAGAGAGAGAGGCGCGGGCGCGATCGAACAGTGTGTGTGTGAGAGAGAGAGAGGCGCGGGCGCGATCGAACAGTGTTGTGAGAGAGAGAGAGGCGCGGGCGCGATAGAACAGTGTTGTGTGGAGAGAGAGAGGCGCGGCGCGATAGAACAGTGTGTGTGTGAGAGAGAGAGGCGCGGGCGCGATCGAACAGTGTGTGTGTGAGAGAGAGAGGTGCGGGCGCGATCGAAGTGTGTGTGAGAGAGAGAGAGGCTGGGCGCGATCGAACAGTGTGTGTGTGGAGAGAGAGGCGCGGGCGCGATCGAAGTGTGTTGTGAGAGAGAGAGAGGCGCGGGCGCGATCAAGTGTGTGTGTGTGAGAGAGAGAGGCGCGGGCGCGATCGAACAGTGTGTGTGTGTGAGAGAGAGAGGGCGCGGCGCGATCGTACAGTGTGCGTGTGAGAGAGAGAGGCGCGGGCGCGATGAACAGTGTGTGTGTGTGAGAGAGAGAGGCGCGGGCGCGATCGAACAGTGTGTGTGTGAGAGAGAGAGGCGCGGGCGCGATCGAACAGGGGTGTGAGAGAGAGAGGCGCGGGCGCGATCGAACAGTGTGTGAGAGAGAGAGGCGCGGGGCGCGATCGAACAGTGTGTGTGTGAGAGAGAGGCGCGGGCGCGATAGAACAGTGTGTGTGTGAGAGAGAGAGGCGCAGGCGCGATCGAACAGTGTGTGTGTGTGAGAGAGAGAGGCGCGGGCGCGATCGAACAGTGTGTGTGTGAGAGAGAGAGGCGCTGGGCACGATCGAACAGTGTGTGTGTGAGAGAGAGAGGCGGGGCGCGATCGAACAGTGTGTGTGTGAGAGAGAGAGAGGCGCGGGCGCGATCGAACAGGTGTGTGGAGAGAGAGAGGCGCGGGCGCGATCGAACAGTGTGTGAGAGAGAGAGGCGCGGGGGCGATCGAACAGTGTGTGTGTGAGAGAGAGGCGCGGGCGCGATCGAACAGTGTGTGTGTGAGAGAGAGGCGCGGGCGCGATCAAACAGTGTGTGTGTGAGAGAAGAGAGAGAGGTGCGGGCGCGATCAAACAGTGTGTGTGAGAGAGAGAGGCGTGGGCGCGATCGAACAGTGTGCGTGTGAGAGAGAGGCGCGGGCGCGATCGGACAGTGTGTGTGTGTGAGAGAGAGGCGCGGGCGCGATCGGACAGTGTGTGTGTGTGAGAGAGAGGCGCGGGCGCGATAGAACAGTGTGTGTGTGAGAGAGAGAGGCGCAGGCGCGATAGAACAGTGTGTGTGTGAGAGAGAGAGAGGCGCGGGCGCGATAGAACAGTGTGTGTGAGAGAGAGAGGCGCAGGCGCGATAGAACAGTGTGTGTGTGAGAGAGAGAGGCGCAGGCGCGATAGAACAGTGTGTGTGTGAGAGAGAGAGAGGCGCGGGCGCGATAGAACAGTGTGTGTGAGAGAGAGAGGCGCAGGCGCGATAGAACAGTGTGTGTGTGAGAGAGAGAGAGGCGCGGGCGCGATAGAACAGTGTGTGTGAGAGAGAGAGGTGCGGGCACGATCGAACAATAAAACACAACGTTGTGCTTTTGTCACACTCTAAACTCTTGTCAAACTGTAACCTACAACTGTCACCCAACCAAACACACACACACACACACACACACACAGTTTTAAAAGCAAACCATATTTATCCAACCCCATTTCAATACAGTCTGTGTGTTCTATCTTTTGGACATTCATCATATCGCATTGGTTTTCATTTCTTGTCCTCAGAGCGCTAATCTGTTTATTTTTAAGTTACACATTCTACATTGCTTAAAGAAAATCAAATGTGTTTTTAATGGTAGTATTATTTTATACGGAAATCAATTATTTATAATTCAGATGAGAATAAAGTTAGGGTTAATTAAAATTAGGGAAAACAAATATATTGATCTGAAATATAGCAAATTAATTGTAAATTCATTCAGGAACAAT
>CM070836.1:2196620-2236620 GCA_036326025.1 Chrosomus eos | reverse complement strand
TACCTCAAATGCAACCAGCACAGCCTTGAAGAAGATTTTATAAGCTGGTTCAGTGGGTAATTGTTTGGAGATAGAAATATATAACTCACGCTGCATATTTAGTAATTTTGCCTCAGATACAGGGTTATACATTCGCTTTAACGAGCGGCTTGTTCATTACCACGGCAACCACTTGCGTGCCATGCTGAATACGATTTTTGTGTTTAAAAAGTAACTATACATAAGAGACGGAAAGATGCAGATAATCATACATTATTTAAGGTTATTTCTATTCGTTACGATATTGATATGTGAACTGATGTTGTCAAGTAAGCTTCATGCGTTCCCCGTTGCGAGCGTGCACTCCTCTAAACTGTACAGGTCCTGCACTGCTAGTGACTGCTGCTCATTTCCCCCCGAAAATATCATGTTAACAACAACCCTTTAGAAAACGTACTTCCTAGTTTGTGGATCCTCTTGACCTGCTTTCTTCATGTTTCTTTGACTTAATCTCAGTGTGTCAGTCTCACGCACGCGAGTTAACCATGTTCGACACAGTGCCGTCCACAGTGTTTTATCCATTGTAGGCACCGCTCACGTTGTGTTTTCGGCTTTGGGAATGGAAAGAACACAACTCCTCCAGACAATCTCTCGGGGTATCTAGTGTCGGATTTACAAACGCTGTGGGTGCACCGCTTCACCAGCTTGCTTGGAGTCAATGTTTGACGGACCTGCTCACATAGTAACGGTTGCTATGATGTGTGATTGGACAATGGCCGTTTTGGGGGAGGGGCCTGCGAACGGTCAATTCTGAGGAAAAAAGTATTTTTTTCCTTAGAATTCAACTTTATAACTCGCAGTTGCTTAATGAGTTCTGCGACTCATTTGCGCAATTTGGACTTTATATCTCACAATTCTGACTTTAAAGCTACACTGTGTGATTTTTACCCCCATCTAGCGGTGAAAAGGTATATGACCATCCAGTGAATATTATTTTCTGTTCCTCTCAATTTCGATTCCGTTTTAACTTCTACGGTGGCCTTAAGATGGCTTCCAGTTCGAGTGTTAGGTAGTTCGAGTGCTAACCCATGCGTGTTAAAACGCGAAAGGGTATGTCCCTCTTTGGCTAATGTATTTTCAAGATGGAGGGGCAACATGGCGACCGACATTAGAACCCCTTACCCGTATGTATTTTCAATGGCATATTATACACTCACGAGAATACTTTATTACTTGAACGAAGTAAATATACATTAATGAGCACATATATTTTTGAAAGAACTAAGTGTTTTTAGCTAAGAATAAACTAAAAAAGTTACACAGTGTAGCTTTAACATAATTGTAAATTTCTCAATATATGTATATAATTACAATTATAATATAAATATCGCGCAATTGTGAGGAAAAAAAAGTCAGAATTGTGAGATGAAAAGTCGCAATTACCTTTTTTTTATTATTCTGTGGCGGAAACAAGCTTCTACAGCAGGGCTATATTGGGGCCAGTTCATGAAACTGAGGCAAAATAAGGGGCCGGAGAAACAATTTTGATCCAAAATAAACACATTTCAGCTCTAGATCGCCTCTTATTTAACAAACGAACGAAATTAATGCTCTGCTAGTTAACTGGAGATTTTTTATTTATTTGTATTGGTACATTCGAGATGTTTCAAAAGTGGTGGGGACAATATCCACCTTAGCAAAAAATGTCCCACCCGCAAATTACGCCTAAAGGGCCGGTACAAAATCCCTCAGGGGCCGGACCCGGTTCTATAGGAGAGTGATATCTCAAGTGCAGGTTCCCACCCAGGTCCTGTGGTCTGTGGTCTGCACCCAGCTGTTGTTCTGGTGGATGTGCACATGAGATCTGGTGTTCAGCGCATGGCATCTGGAGTCCAGGCCTGAGCTCTTCTTACACAGCCACAGCTGAGCCTCGATCCTGCAGGAGCCCGTGAGGATCCACACCAGAGCGGCACGCTCGTCTCGAGACTCAGACTCGGACAGAGACACCGACACACTGGACACTGAGACTGCGGAGAAAGAGACGAGAGTGTAACAGTCATACAGTGCAGATTAAAGGATAATTCCGGTATTTAGCACTTTGAGTCTATTTTCTATTTAGTTTTGGATGAGCTAGAGTGGTGGACACAGAAATGTTGACGATGGGTCCTGTCTCGACTCTTTGACTCTTTTAGAATCGCCTCTGAGCGCTTCAGAGTGGCTGTCTATGGGCATGCACAAACATGTGCTTAAAACAACCCAACGTTCGTTTTCAAAACTATTTTCCTAAAAAAACATGGTGTATTCAAAGTAGGAAGTGAATGTCATACCTCTTTCATTCAAAAACGGACAGTACTCTGTTCGGAGAAAGTTCCCCCAAATCTATGGAAAGATAGAAAGAGAATAAGCATCAAGGAAAAATACAACAAGAATAATAAAACTAACTTCCCATTTTACTCGTATTTACTTTCTTTCTAGGCAGTTTTTATATAGTTTTCATATGTGAACATCAGAGTATTGGCTTATAACTTAAATCTCAAGACAGGGTTACTAATATAACCTCTTTATTCTGTATGTTTGTATGCATGACTTTAATATATGATGCTTTTCTATTTATTTGTTCAATAATTCAATAAGAGAAACATTTGTTGCCATTACCTCAAAGCACAGACAGGGGGCGACAGATCTCGGGGAAATCTCGAACTCATGGCTGGTGTTCTTCTTTACATTAAGAAAGAGAGAGAAAGGGAAGTTAAAACTGATTAAATTAACCAATTAAATGTATTATTGATCGGTGTGACGTACCCACTCCACCTCGACACAGGGTCCGTTCCTGTCCCGCTTCTGGCATGCGTTAAACTCTTGGGATCTCCATTTCTCTGCATCCGCCACATACAGTTTTACTGCTCCGGTCACATGGTCAGTTCTTCTGTGTAGTCTGGGTGCGACTGGACACCAAAGCAGCCAATGAGAAGAAGGCACAGATGGACCACAGATATATGACACAGAACCAGCAAAGAACGTATATTGACAAGAAGTGAGAGCCAATAGAAGTCCCATTGCAACCCAGCGCAGCAGCAGCGCTGCGCGTCCGCCATTTTGGGGTGAAAGCGACTTGGCAGTCATATATTATACATATATTTAGTCCAGTGCAGAGGTCATTTTTAGGTTGAAATAATTAGGCACAAATCAAATACAGAAACACACTGCAAATAACACAGAACACAATGGAAATCTTGCCAATTAGCCATTTGAACGCACTTGATGAAGGGAGCAACGAAAGACAACATCATTTCCTCATTATTTTCACATGGGATGTTCCCATGACAACGGTGTCCATCAGCTGAACAGCTGTTTACGACAGAAATATCTTATTGATACTGTTAGCAATATCTTTCCCCTCTTGTTATTTTTCTCTATCTTTTTTTGTTATTTTAGTTTTCAGCTCTTGTTCTTTTCTCATTTGTATTCTGATGACATTGAACATATTGTAAATACATTTTGTATATTGAATTAAAAGTTGTATGTCATAAAATGTCATCTCTGTATGTTTTGAAAAAAAAAGTTAAAATAAATACATAACGGTTGCAAATAAATATAATTGTTGTTGTTTTTTTTTTATACAAAAAAACTTTTAAAATATACATTATATATCTGTGTGTGAGTGTCTCAACTTTAAAACTTTGGACCCTGCTTTACCTAACATTTCTTATGAAACTTTTCTTTATGAAAATTTAAAAATTAAAATAAAATAAAGTAGCCTAGACTTTAGATCTGTAAGCACGTCCCAGCCGGGTTCGTCACTAATTGGGGACCGTTGTTATTTGCAGTGTGTTTCTGTATTTGGTTGTGTTTTATTTTATTTATTTATAAGTTTATTTGTATAGGGACAGTACAAAAAAACATGATCCCAGTCAAAACTGGAAAATATGTATTGCACATAGAGAGTATAGCAAGAGCTAATGTGCATCTCAGGTCCCTAGAAAGGCTTTTCACAATGTGTCACATACAGACTATCAAATACCTTCCTAAAATTAGGAAGGTATTCTATTTGTATCATCCTGTCTCTTTATCAATTTACATAAGACTGATGGTGCCTTATTGTGCAAACATTTAAAAATCTATTTTATGTATGACAGGTTCTTAAAACTCGCAAAACTTTGCATATAATTTTTTTTTTTTTAAAACATTGCAGTGATGCCATTGATTTGGCTTTTTATCCATTATTTTTAGAGCTCGATTATATAACATTTCAATTTTTTTTATTAAGGAACAGTGATGGGCAGTAACGCGTTAGAAGTAACGCGTTACTGTAATCCGATTACTTTTTTCAAGTAACGAGTAAAGTAAGGGATTACAATTGCAAAAACAGTAATTAGATTACTGTTACTTCCCGTAAGCAGGCTGCGTTACTGCGTTAGTTAACCGTCATTTTGTTTCGTGAGACTGTCTCGTGCGAGAGTGACAATGACATATGAGCGCCGCGACGTCAGTGGTAAAGAAGACCGAAGCGCGGAGAGAGACACGCATTTGATTGGTCTCACACACCACACCCCCTATTTCTCACGCTGAACTGTCAACCCGGTCGGTCAAATGCCTGAAAGATGAGTTTATCTATAGATCTACCTGTTGAGCCACTCGTGATCGACTAGTTATACCGCAAATTAGTTCAAATCTCTTGGAATCTAGAGGAGTCTGCATACGAGACAGAGACCGCGTAGCGCGCGTGCACGGAGAGGGAGAGCGAGAGATCTTGCGTGTGCAGAGAGCATCCTGATCTAGAAACAGGACCCCCGTTGGAGAATGTCAAAATCCCACCTCAAATCTGAGCAAGCACCTAGCAAGCCGGCACAGGAATGTGAAACTTACTGAAAAAAACCCTGAACCCCCAACTGACATGACATGGCTGTTTTGGTAAACTCATTTGCACTTTACTGTTAAAATAAGTTAGTGTTAAAAATTTTAGAATACAGTCAGGAGAGACTGTCATTTTAATTATTTTATTGCTGTATTTTATTTACATCTATTCGTATGAAGGATTTTACAAAAAATATATTTATTTTATATGCTGGAATATGCAGAAATATAAGTTAACAGAAGAAGGACTTTCTTCATTTCATTAAAATATGGTGGAATGTGCAATAGGTTTAAATGTTCAACAATTTTCTTCAAGTCTGAGACTGTTGCATTTAATAACATTTTTGCTTGATGCAATGTGCATAAAGTAAAAATATTGAAACTAATAAAACAAGTTTAAAAAAGAGTGTTTCATTTGATCAAATCTTAGATGATGGAATATGCAGAAAGAATATAGTTAGGCTGAAAGGTCTATTGCTTTATAGCGTATTCAGGTCGTGCATCATGTTTTTGAAAAGTAATTTTAGTAAAGTAACTAATTTACTTTTGACAATAAGTAATCAGTAAAGTAACTGGATTACTTTCTTGGAGAAGTAATCAGTAATCAGTAACTAATTACTATTTCCAAGTAACTTGACCAACACTGTTAAGGAATCACTTGTTTTGAGTCCAAACTGTAATAGAAATGCGGGACAAAATCATTGCATGCATAAACAAATGTGCTGCCTCAATTGAGATATAATTTCTAATAAGTCTGAAACAATTTAAATGAATCCTTACCATTTTTGAGAGCTTTTTTATGTTTATCAAATTTAAGTTGTGAGTCTAAAACAACACCTAAAAAATTAAACTCATCTACCTCCTCTATTTCTTTGTTATTTACTCGAATTATTACTTTTTCTTTTTGCTTTCGAGTAGAAAAGTTCTGTGTTATTTGCAGTGTGTTTCTGTGTTTGGTTGTGTTGTGAGTATTTGAGCACACGTGTGTTGTGAAACTGATAAAGATGTTTTCTTAATTTGCGGGTGTTTTTTCTATTTGCATGTGTTTTTTTTCAGTTGCACCTCTCGTAGAAACAGCTGAAAGTCGCTGCCGAAACAATGCTGTGCCGGACGAGCAGAAAATGACAATATAACGGAGACATATTTTGAAACCGGTGGAGACGACAGCGCAGAAAAAAGCCATTTATACCAGCCTCCGACGGTTCTGACGCACTAGTTTAGACTCCAGCACGGCGGACACACATTTCAATGTAGTAAAATTTAAATAAGACAACATCTGTATGCAAAACCATCCATGTAGTGGTTGTTGTTGTTGTTGTTGTTGGCGTATTCCTACTAACCAACGTCATTGCTATAAAAAACCAAAGCAGATATTCCAGAAAATGAAAGAGCTGCATGGACACACATATCAGATCCGAACAGTTGCGATACACAGTGTGGACGTCAATAACTTTAGATCAGATTCAGATTCACAAATAATCGGATTTGGACTGAAAATGTGAACTTTCATCAAGACACACGTGATCTTTCCACTGTCACACTCCACCAGTAACTAAACTAGCCGTGTACACTGGATAACGGTAACTTACCTTTACAGTAGATGGCATCTAAACCCTTACACACTGGAAGAGAAAAATGTGTCCATCAATTAATGTTAATCAGTCATTTATTTGTCTCAGATAATCATGATAAGTGAAAGAGGCATGTGTGAGAGTATATTTACCTTCCTCTTTTGAAGGAATAGTGACTTGTTTAGTGGAGTTTGTGTATGAAGAATGGACTACAACAACACTGCCGAGCTTTGCCTCCGGTATCTCCACCACTAAAGACATCTAACACACACACACACACACAACACACACACACACACACACACACACACACACACACACACACACACACAACACACACACACACACACACACACACCACACACACACACACACACACACACACACACACACACACAACCCCACACACACCTCTGAAGAATCAGCAAAAACCCAAGTGTTAAATGAACACTTCTCAGAGGTTATTTGATTCCACACTCGAGGGTGTGAAACGTGACACTGAAGCAGTGTTAAAGTTCATGAGATAATTAAGGCATTAATTGGGAAATGATTGAATGATTTAATGATTGACACCTGATGTTCACAAGCACAATCACTGAATGATCAGTGTAATATTTAGTTTGTCTTTTTACCCTTCACTTTATAAACATTTAACATAAACAAGTTTTTCTCTGGCTGCTTTAACTGTGTGTTAATAAACCACATATGTTATGGCAAAGAAAGCAAGTGTTGATTATGATAGTAATAATCATGTAGGGACCTGATGAACTGATGTCCTTCTGAGCGATTATATGGGTGATGTGTTGATTTTACATTATTGATTACAGCAGCCCTGTGATGTTACAGCATGAGATTCTGCACATTATTTTTAGAAACACACACATTCATCAAGAATCAGTGTATGAATCTCAACAATGGTGACAAACAGCATATTCAGATAGAAAGACTACTACAAAAACTACTAAAAAGTCACATAAAACAGCAAAGATTAAAGAAAATAGTAGAAATAAAAAAATACTAACAATTCAGCTCACAATTTATTCATGTCGCAATGCATGCTGGGAGACATGGATGAGTTTTGATTGGTGCACCCAGAATGCACTGCATCATGCTTTAAGATGTCATTGTTGTTGAGATTCATACGCTGATTCTTTATCTGTCTAAATAACAGAGATTCAAACATTTTTGATCAGAACAACTTTTAAAAGTGAATACTTTTAAGTTTAGTGATTCAGATCGCAACATAATGATTAAGGCAAAATGGTGTGTTTAAACCTTCAGTTTAAAGCCTGTGCACATCTCTAGTGTGGACTCAAATAAACAAGTATTAATTTAACACTGTTGTGGTTTTGGATGGATGGGTGGGTGGATGGGTGAATGGATGGATGGGTGAATGAATGGATGAGTGAATGGATGGATGAGTGAATGGATGGATGAGTGGATGGATGGATGAGTGGATGGATGGATGGATGGATGGGTGGATGGATGAGTGGATGGATGAGTGGATGGATGGGTGAATGGATGGATGGGTGAATGGATGGATGAGTGAATGGATGGATGAGTGAATGGATGGATGAGTGAATGGATGGATGAGTGGATGGATGATGGATGGATGGATGGATGGATGGGTGGATGGATGAGTGGATGGATGTATGGTTGGATAGGTGGATGAGTGGATGGATGGATGGATGGGTGGATTGATGAGTGGATGGATGTATGGTTGGATAGGTGGATGAGTGGATGGATGGATGGATGGGTGGATTGATGAGTGGATGGATGTATGGTTGGATAGGTGATGAGTGGATGGATGGATGGATGGATGGATGGATGGATGGATGGATGGATGAGTGGATGGATGGATGGATGGATGGATGAGTGGATGGATGTATGGTTGGATAGGTGGATGAGTGGATGGATGGATGGATGGGTGGATGGATGAGTGGATGGATGTATGGTTGGATAGGTGGATGAGTGGATGGATGGATGGATGGGTGGATTGATGAGTGGATGGATGTATGGTTGGATAGGTGGATGAGTGGATGGATGGATGGATGGATGGATGGATGGATGGATGGATGGATGGATGAGTGGATGGATGGATGGATGGATGGATGAGTGGATGGATGTATGGGTGGATAAGTGGATGAGTGGATGGATGGGTGGATAGGTGGATGAGTGGATGGATGGATGGATGGATGGGTGGATTGATGAGTGGATGGATGTGTGGATGGATTGATGAGTGGATGGATGGGTGGATGGATGGATGGATGGATGAGTGGATGGATGGATGGATAGATAGATAGATGACCTGTAGTGTAGTGCTGTCCTCTAAGGCTGAGTTGAGGACTGTGAAGCGGATGGTTCTGGAGAGTGATTGCGAGGGAAAGGTGTAGCACATGCGGACAGTGGCAGCAGTCGTCGTGTTCTCGGGATCGTCTCCATCAGCGCCTCCATCCTCTTCCTCTGCGCTGCCGTCGTCTGTCACAGCTCCACCTGCATCTGAGAGCCCAGAATCAATGCTATGGGGACCGCACGTACACGCTGACCCCTGACCCCCGATCGAGCCGTACCTCTGACGGAGACGCTCAGCAGGGTCTTCAGGCACAGGCTCCGGATCTCCTGCTTCCGGCACTCAGCGGTGTAGGCCTCGAGCCGGGTCACATGCACACGCTCGTCCTCGCTCACGCACGCCGGGCCGCCTGACACACACCAGCACACACACACACACACACACATGAACACGCTGCAGCTCAGATGCTCATATCTCTCACACACTTCAGTCAAAGAGTTCTTACCTGATCTGACCTCACAGTGAAGTATGCCCTGCAGAGACAAAACTATCATCAAACACACAATCACAAACACTAGAAGAATATTTATAACATACAACGTCAAAAGTAAAAACTTGTACATGTTATATTTCGACCCCAAAAAGGAAAAGCATGACATTTGTAATACAAAGAAACCCATATAATAAAACACAACTATTTAATTTGTATTATTTAAGCCTCTGGTGCTCTTCGCATGTCGGTCAAAAATGATCACATTTTTTTTATGTCAATGAATAGAATGTACTATATATTTAATTATATACTATATATTTAATATTTTGTATTTTTAGGAGATTTTATGGTACTAAATTATGTTTACACTGTATTATAATCCATTTATTCACTTTTTGAGCATATTCCAACAATATATCTGACTTCAGTTTGATCTCTTCTCAAAGACGACACTTGGCAGGTTATTGCTGAAGTGAAAAAAGTTTTAAAAAGTGAACTTAAAAACGTTACAGAATTTTACGTTTATTGTTATGAAAAATGTTTTACTCTAAAACTATGAGAAACCCAAAGTGTGTTGAATATTTGAGTCTGATATCTCAGTAAAGAGCGTTCAGTGAGTGTGTGTGGCCGAACGCTTCCACTAGAGGAAACTCTCACATTATTCCCAATGTGCGGAAATCCAACCGCGAGGAAGTGTGAATATGTTTACAGGACCGAATAACCTGTCAGAATCATGTCCGTGATATTGTGTGTGTTCACAGAGCAACCTTTACCAAGTTTCGTACCGTTACGATGAAGAAAACCATTCGATTTTTTTTTTTTTTACATTTTTGAACGAAGATCACCAGAGGTACTTATGTCACCGTAGCACTTATTACAGCTGATGGCTTTAATTTATACTGATTAAAATAAAAACAACACTGTGTTAGAGTTATACATGTATGCAAATGTCGTGGTGTATAAGTGATGATGCGCATAGATTACAGCAGCTCGTCTCTGTTGGGTTTGCATGAGAACACAGACTGGGCAGAAAAACAACAAACACACACACAACTCTACACACACACACACACACGCAACTTACACAGCAAACAAGAAAAAGTGTGACTTCATAAAACTCACACCCACACTATAACACAAACACATGCACAAACAAACACACACACACACACACACACACACACAGGCACACACACACGCGCACACAGACACACACACACACACACAAACACGCGCGCGCACACACACACACACACACACACACACAAACACGCGCGCACACAAACAAACACACACCCACACGCGCACACACACACACACAAACACGCGTGCACACAAACAAACAAACACACACACACACACACACACACAACTCTACACAGAAAACAAGAAAAAGTGTGACTTCATAAAACTCACACCCACACTATAACACAAACACATGCACAAACAAACACACACACACACACACACAACGGCACACACACACGCGCACACAGACACACACACACACACACAAACACGCGCGCACACAAACACACGCGCGCACACACACACACACACACAAAACACGCGCGCACACAAACAAACACACACCCACACGCGCACACACACACACACAAACACGCGTGCACACAAACAAACAAACACACACACACACACACACACACAACTCTACACAGCAAACAAGAAAAAGTGTGACTTCATAAAACTCACACCCACACACACAAACACACAAACACGCCCGCACACAAACAAACACATACACACACACACACCCACAAATACACACACAAACACACACGCAACTACACAGCAAACAAGAAAAAGTGTGACTTCATAAAACTCACACCCACTCTACACAAACACACACGCACAAACACACACACACACACACACACAAACAAACACTCTATAACACAAACACACACACACACACACACACACACAAACTCACACACACACACACACACACACACACACACACTGCGCCTCTGCAAACAGCCAAATTCCTAGTAACTGGATCCATGTAGGAACATGTCTGACTCTGAGTTGGACACCGAAACTAAAACTAGTCTGAGAGTCCGACCCAGGTTTAAAACAGTTTGTTTTCACTACTTCAGGCTTGATCTTCTAGTTTATCAGTAATTCTCAAGAATTACCGCGGTAACAGCCAGAGCCGGTGTACGGTACCTGTCCACAGGTGAGCAGATGATCCTCCTGGAGCTCGATCCTCTCCAGCGCCTGTGTGAAGATCCACTGCAGGAGAGAGACCAGCAGCAGAGCCCACACACCCATCACACACACACACACACACACACACCACACACTAGACCCCTCACACTGAAACTCAACAACTGACACTCATCGATTCACAAGAGTCTGAAAGCGCAGGCACAAACCCAGTGTTGAGTTCATTCATACTGAGAGAGAGAGAGAGAGAGAGAGAGAGAGAGAGAGAGAGAGAGAGAGAGAGAGAGAGAGAGAGAGAGGAGATGGCTTCTGGTAAATATTAATTTGTAGCATCAGAATACTGGGATTTACAGGATGAATACAATATATGATATATTGAAATGTGCAAAATGCAAATTATATAAATAATAATGTTTATTCAAACCTGATATTGAAAATTAATGAAGCTGTGTGTACTTACACATCTATCTACACTCTAAAAATGCAAGGTTGTTTTAACCCACATTTAGGTCAAATTTGAACGAACCCAACCGTTGGGTTAAAAATGTTAATTACAAATTGTAACTCAACGGCTGGGTTTGTCCATATTTGACCAATTTTTAAAAAAAAATTTATTGAATACAAAATAATACATACAACCAAGGCAAATGTATTCTTTGTAGGCCTACAGTGCGTAAGAATATATTTGACCAATTTGAAACAACCCAACATTTTTTTAGAGATTAACAAACAGAGGCTATCATACGTCCTCCTAATTAAGTTATTAAAACGATACTTCTGGATGTTCTCTGGGCTTTTTTATTTTGTTTATTTTTTTCCTGTTCTGCGAACGTTAACGTTCCGTTCTATCGTTCTTCATTATGGGATTGCTACTTTTGAATGTTCTCTGTATGTTCTGACACAAACATTTAAAACATGTTAAATGTCCAACTAAAACGTTTGAGGGGAAAATAACTTTTAACGATGTAGCCTATAAATAATGTTTTAAATAAAGAGAAGAAAACGTTGAATAAATGTTGTATCAAGTTTCCTGTTAGCGGTGGCATTAATGTTTCCTGACAGAAATTCCCACTTGAATCATGAATACGTTTCTTGAAAAGAGAGATAAATCCTCTCATATATAGATGAAACACTACATTTAGCTTAAATACATGATTCCACGAGTTGTTGTACATTAGTAAGTGAATATTGAGGATTACCTGAAGATGAGGCGAGTTTCCCGCGGTTCAGGAGCGAGGAACACAACACGACAGCTGTTATACTGGGATCTACTCGGAATAACAAATATCCTCCCACACACACACACACACACAACACACACACACACACACACACACACACACTCCACCCAAAGCCTGCTCATCAGATCAGCACGCACACTTCACACTGTCATCTTCATTACAACGATGTATAATGACCAGGAAATGCCATAAACACTTGCTCAATATACTACTCTTTAAACTCTCTCATTTAAAGTGACACACTATCTAATAGATGCTGATGAACAGTTCAACAAAAAAAGCTCATATTATTCACTTTTTAAAAATTTGATTCAGACTCTTTTAATCACTGTTGTTTTGATGTTTTAAAACTGTTATAGGATTGGGAATCAAAAATTCCAATTCTGGAATTGGATCCATAGGATCAGGAGTCGGATAAAAGTTTCAAGTTTAATTCATTTAGAGCACATTTAAAACAGCCACAAAACAGACCAGAAGTGCTGTAAACACATCTAAATACAAATCCTGAATATACACACTTAAGGTAATTGGGTCATTCTACGGAAATGTCCATTTTTCTGTCCCTAGCCTTTACAGAAATATTACACTAAAAAAACACTTTAGAATTACAATTTCTTTACATTTTAAAATAAAACAATATGTTATTTGAACAATTACACCTTCTTGAGCCATCAAGAGGCAATATTTTATTTTTTATTAATTATGTAGAATTCCAAGCACCACAGAAGTGCTCGTCCCCACAGTCATGTACAGCGGGACAATGCTTTATTTGGAGGTCAATAACATGTTTTTAAACCATTTAAAATACAATAATGTATACATAACTATCTAATATATTATGTAAATGACATAAAAAAACTAAATGCAGAATAAACATTATCAAATTTATAATGAAAGTAGTGGTCCCCTGGAGTTGTGTCACTGGTGTTACCGTTAAACAAAAATCTCTTATTTTTTATTATGACATCACTCGACTTCCTTCTTCCAGTTTCCTGAATATCTATGAAGAAAAGCCCATAATAAATCCTCTGTCTCTTTTCAGTTATCAGAAATATTCTCATTTGTCTCATGTTTTCATATGAAGCTTTTATTGAAGTCACTGGTGTGACCTACTTTACTGTTAGCCTAACAGTAAAGTAGGTCACAGTGTTAGGTAATTGCAAAAAAAATTAGAATACAAATGGATTAAACTACTTAATTTAGTGAGTATACCATGATTGACAACATGTGGTTTGATACTTTGCAGCAGCCATTTTGTAAAATGAATTTTTCATGAAAATTGTCACTGTTTTACTGTCACTGTCACCTTTCTTATGGGTAACACCAGTAACACCAGTGACTCCCATTTATAGATAAACTTTATTCAAAGCTATTCATTTAGATTAGGCTGTATGCCAAATGTAGCAATTTAGTCTCATCTACTTAATTATAGTTGAAGAATAATGATATTTGGTCTTATGGATGTCATTGGTGATTCATTGTGTCACTGTCTTTTTTTCTGTCACATTAAATACAATGCCACATGTGACATGATAATAATTTTACATCCATTTAATTCTGCTACACTCAAAAGTTAAGATTTAAAGGATTGCATCTTACTTGATTTGAACTGGTTTTCAAATATTTTCATTATTATAGCAAATACAAGGTTGCGCAAACTAACTAACCTCATTCAAGCACACTTTTAACAAACCTGATTCAAATAAATAAAACATAGTATCCTTATTTGTTGTATTATTATTATTTTTTGGTAATTCTGACTACATGTGCTGAAAAAAATTAGAAATAATATTTCATAAAAACATTTAATATTGCCAAAGTAGTAAGGTAACACCAGTGACAAAAAAATGGCACATGCGGTCTTTAAATAAATGCAACAAAAAATATAAAAAATCATTAAGATGTCATTTATGCATATTCATAAAGTCAAAGGGTAATCTAATAATGTGGTGTAAGATTAAATGTTAGAAAAAGAAATACATTTTAAGACATCTTGCCATACCAAAAGTGGACGTTTCTGTAGAATGACCCAATACACAAATATAATAAAATATATACACATTTAAGAAAAATGTGTAAAAAAAAAATATACATATATATAAATTGTATTTCCTATTATCATATAATCATATACAAAAAACTTTATATTTGTATATGTATATTTAATATATAAGGTGTAGTGTTATTTAACATTTGATTTCAGTTTCTACCTGAAAATCTTAAAACACGTGTAACTTTTTGTTTATTTATTGTTTTATTTTTGTTACTTATTGAAATCAAAACTAAGAATCTATAAGAACCGGAATCGATAATTGGAAATCGCTCAAATTCAAACGATTCCCAACTCTATATAACAGCAGTTTGCAGATTAATTGTAGCCTATAAAATAAACCTCTGGTCAAATGCTTTACAATCTCGATGTTTCAAAATCATAATACATTCCTGATATTTTTGTCTCACAGCACAGGTTATGTTATTTAAAGAATAATTTGGGTATTTGGGATTCACCGTCACTCCTGGGCCAGGCTTTGCTCAGAATGACCTTTAAAACAAGTGAACATATATAAACACACAATATTCCTGCTGTCCTTCCTCAGGAGCGACTGTTTTAAACACGTGTGGAGGAAGATCGTGTTGCTTATCGAGTGTCCTGTGCTTTGCATGTGCGTGTTGTTTGTCACACTGAGTTAGTAAATTATGGGTCTTATGCAAATATAGCAAATAAACCCGAAGCACTCATATTACATCTTATAGAAGCTGCCGTGACATATATGAGCTCAATCTGAAATGAACTTGGCTTTCCAGTGTTTGTATTGTTCCAGGACTCGTGAACATTTGTTTACTCCAACTGAAGACTGGCACCAGTACATGAGCAACAACGCGATGTTTGCTGTTCACAATGTTTGCGATTCTCACATTACTTCCAGATGAATAGCTTGTTTGACTCACGCAGACTATAGAAGTGCAGTGGGAAACGGTATGTTGAGATCAAGAGATAGAAGATTTGACATCAAATGCGTCTGTTTACCTCAACTTTCCTCCTTTATTGTGAGTGATTCATCAGTGCATCGAAGTCTGAGGTAACGCCTTATTTTGTGTCCCTGTTACAGTAATAACTATAAAGCATGCAGAATTACATGAAACTAACCCTACAACAAACACAATCCTAACCCTAAACCTGTATAAGTAAATAATCAATATTACTCAGTACTGAAAGGATTAGTTCACTTTTAAAAAAACTTTTGCTGATAATTTACTCACCCCCATGTCATCCAAGATGTCCATGTCTTTCTTTCTTCAGTCGAAAAGAAATGAAGGTTTTTGATGAAAACATTCCAGGATTTTTCTCCATGTAATGGAATTCAATGGGACCCAAACGGTTCAAGGTCCAAATGACAGTTTCAGTGCAGCTTCAAAGGGCTTTAAACGACACCAGACGATGAATAAGGGTCTTATCTAGCCAAACCATCGCTCATTTCAAAAATAAGATTACGTTTTATAAGCTCAAATGCTCGCCTTACTCTGTTCTGTGATGTTCGTTCGTGACCTTTTCAACGTAATTTGAAAAAACGCACGAACGCGCATCACAGAACAGAGCAAGGCGAGCATTTGAGCTTATAAACTTTAAACTGTTTTATTTAATTTTTTAATGAGCGATGGTTTGGCTAGATAAGACCCTTATTCATCGTCTGGTGTCGTTTAAAGCCCTTTGAAGCTGCACTGAAACTGTCATTTGGACCTTGAACCTTTTGGGTCCCATTGAAGTCCATTATATGGAGAAAAATCCTGGAATGTTTTCATCAAAAACATGTTTTCATCATTTCTTTTCGACTGAAGAAAGAAAGACATGGACATCTTGGATGACATGGGGGTGAGTAAATTATCAGCAAAAGTTTTTTTTAAAGTGAACTAATCATTTAAATTGTAAAAGTGCACTGTAACAAGGACACCTTAAAGTGTAACCAAAAAATCAATTTGTAATCTTTCATCCAATCGTAATAACTTTCAGCTGATTTACAAACCTCTTCTCCAACCAACAATTGTTCGGCAGAAACAATCCCTGATTTTTTTCACATTCAATATCGCTAACTTTAGAGAACTGAAATGGGTTGCAAACGTCGTTTCATGTTGGCTTTAACACTGAATATGATTTTCAAGAAAAATTGATAATTCTGTGGAGAAACAGGCCCTGTTTAAAAAGCCCTGTGATCTTCCTGAGACGAGTCCACACTTTCGTGATGTAATACCGCTTTGACTGTTGGGTAGAAGTGGGCAAACGAAGACCTTCTGAAACCTAAAATGAATGACAAATGGGACTCACTCCGGTCTTGTGGGCTTACAATAGCTGCCGTAGTGCACATGAAGTGTGTTATATGGGTATAGAACAGGGCTATAATGCATTTAAAAGGGTTGGTACACTACATTTTTCACTCCATTGACTTCTATTCATACGCATATGAATGCGGGAGACTGGAAACACAAGTTTTGGGAATAGAAGAGAAGACAGAATAGAGTTGGTCACTCTTATAGCCAGTCACTGGTTGCAACATGAATCTGGATGTTAAGATCTTCTTGAGACAGTCAAGCTTGTTTTAATAAAGTGATCTAAAAATAAAAGACAGGTATTAATAAGCTTTCATTGAAGAATTTGTTAAAGTCCCCCTATAGTCAATCATTTTATCTTTAATCACCAAAATGACACATTTAAACCTTTTGTTCTTGAAAAAATGTCTTCATGCCTTAAAATAGCTTGACTGTAACTCAACAACCTTGCCTCATTAAGTATAAGCGGGTCTATGAATATGCAAATGAGCCCCGCCTCCACTCACTCACTCACTCAGAGATCCACTGGTTGACGATCACACGTTGATCTGATTGGTTACAAGGTAGTTTGTGACGTCAGAAACACCAGCGATTTCAGTGTTTTTGAGACTGTCTTTGGTTCACTGCAGTTTTAAACAGAAAATACTCAGCAATGCTGTCGACTTATGAATTTACACATGGTTTGTCTTAAAGGATAATTCCGGTATTTAACACTTTGGGTCTATTTTCTAGTTTGTTTTGGAGGAACTAGAGTGGTGGACTTAGAAATTTTGACAATGGGTCCTATTCTTGACTTTTTGACTATTTTAGGTTTGCCTCGGAGCGCTTCAGAGTGGCAGTCTACGAGCATACTGAAACATGTCCTTAAAACTACCCTTAACGTTCGTTTTTCAAAACTTTGCAACTCACCGAGTGGTTAGTGGAGTTCGTTGATGTTCCAAAACAAGTAGCGTAGCGAAATACAGTTTCTGTCGTGTTTTATTTGCCATTTTTTAAAATTCCAGTGATGTCTGTTGGAGCCTCAGTGCTGGTTGATATTACTGCGCTAGCGGAAACGGAAAAGGGCTGTTTACATTTGGTTGTTGTCTTTTCGCTCGGTTCTCCGTCTCTCAGAAGGCTAGCGTGAGCAGAGCAACTGCGGCAAAGTGATTGTCGCCATCTAGTGGTCGGGAGTGTGCTAACGCTTCAGACTCAAATATCCAGCGGAAGTTTATACGCGGTTGTGAGGAATCTGAAAAAATAGTTCCACTATAGTAAATAACACGGATTAAAAGCATACATTGCGCCGATATATTTGTTTTTAATCATCAACGGACACCACTAACCACTCGGTGAGTTGCACAGTTTTGAAGGACATGTTTCAGTATGCTCGTAGACAGCCACTCTGAAGCGCTCAGAGGCAAACCTAAAATAGTCAAAAAGTCGAGACAGGACCCATTGTCAAAATTTCTAAGTCCACCACTCTAGTTCATCCAAAACACACTAGAAAATAGAAAATAATAGACTCAAAGTGTTAAATACCGGAATTATCCTTTAAAGCAACACCATGGAGCTTTTCCTCTTCGGTCGCCCTACTGGTTGGAAACGAAATTGTCCATTACCGCTGTCGTAAATAATTTAGCCTACCACCGCACGCGCGCTCGCTGTTTACCCAGCACCGGCTTTAGAATGAACTTTAACATGCTCTCCCCACAATCACTAGCCAAGTTTCCATCCACTTGTCAATGGAATTATCTGAAGTTCGGTAAAAAACCTCATGTGAATAAAGCTGGTGAAAGTGTTTCCATCCAACGGCTTTAAACGGATAAAAACCTGTGTGTAATGACGTCACATGCTGTTTTGCAATCAAATTGGTATATCGAATTGATTTGAGACATTTTAAGGTGTTTCTGAATTGCACAACATTCAAGACAACATTTGCGAACAAAGTTTTACTAGGCCAGTTTATTGTCAAAACAGACATTTGTTGATTACAGACAACAAGTCAGGGCCGACAGTCTCAATAACTTGCCCCAGGAAACGAGATGGAATAACGTCATTGGGGCACATAGTTGGCTTCAATTGAGACATAGTCTCGATCAGAGAATTGAGGCTAACAGACTCAAAGACAGACCAAGTGGAAGAGGAGAGTGGGACATCAGACAGTTTATACGATGTGGTACACAACGAAGATGTAATTTTGGAGATCTTGTCATTGAAGAATGTCACAAAGTCCTCACATAAGGAGACAGATGCATCAGGGAATAAATTAACCTTTGGATGGAGAACAGATTCAATGGTGGAAAATAGAATATTTGGCTTATGGCTATTCCGTATGATTAAGTTTGAGAGGTATCTACTCTTTGCCACCTTGGCAGCTCGTTGAAAGGCAGAAAGAGAGACCCTTAGGATTTCATATGAAACTTGTAATCGGTCTTTTTTCCATTTGCGTTCTGCCCTTCGACAGGTCTGTCTGAGAGAACGGGTAATATCATTATGCCAAGGTAATGAGTTATGCTTGCTTTTTTTCTCTTTTAGGGGGGCGATAGAATTTAAAATGTTAAAGCAGGTAGTATTAAAAATACTTAAATGTTCATCAGCATCTAAGTGGGATATGGAAAGGTTTGCATCCTGAGTAGCGCACAATTGTACATACCTAGAGCAAAATTCATTGCTTGAACATTCAGTGAGAATTCGAGTCAAACGTGGCAGTGGAGAATGTCTTTCAACATTTCCATCAAATGGCACAGAAAACAATAAAGGCATGTGATCGGATAAACCAGGTTCACCAATTTTGACGTTCAACACCGATAGACCACGAGATAAGATCAAGTCCAAGGTATGCCCCTGGACATGAGTTGGTCCGGACACCCGTTGCACAAAGTCAAAAGAATCTATTAAGCTAAGAAAGTCTTTTGAGAGAGGCTTAGAGTCACAGCACACATGGATATTGAAGTCCCCAATAATTAGAATTCTATCAACATGAATCATAAGAACATGCATTACGTAATCAGATTACTTTTTGATGTTACGAGTAAATAAATGCATTACAAGCAACATTCATTACGTAAACAGATTACTTTTTGATCTAAGTAATGCATTACGTAATTAGATTACTTTTTCGATGAAATGAGTAAAGTAATACATAAGTCACATAAATTATGTAATCACATAACTTTTTTCGATGTCAATGAAATTAACATTCTAATAATACAAATACATTTATTTACAGTCAAAAAAAAGTCACTGCAAAATAAGTATTTTCAAAAACAATATTCACAGTTTAAGTATGAATTGTAGCTGAAATATAGCCATTGATGCATGAGGTCCACTATAGTGATAAATCTGATTTTTCTCCCAATCTAAAATCAAAACTTGGAAAATTTTACTGTCATATGACTCATTAGAGATTGCTTGATGCTGCAATATTTTTTTGACCTACAAGAGTCTCCTAGGATAGAGGGAATGGGTGGATATTCCGGAGCAACTTGGCATGTCTGACTGACCATTGGCCATCTTGGTTTGGAGGGGGAAAAACTCGAAACACAACGGCTTACAACTTGGTTGCAATGTATAGGATGATGCACCAGGGTCCACTGAAGAGATTGATGTGCAAATTCAAGAAAATGCTTTTTTAATATCTGTCCACTGTAGTGACCACTATGCATGAAAGGGTTAAAGGGCACCTATTATGGCATTTAAAATGTTCCTAATATTGTTCTGGGAGTCCCCAACAACAGTTTTACATGCATGCAATGACAAAAAACACTTTTGTTGTCTTATAATATGCATTTATTTTTACCTGATTTGCTCACCGACTCCCTAATGATTCGTTCAACGACTCATTTTTCCAAACCCCTCCTTTACGTGACGCTAATCGGCGGTGATTGGTCAAACGACCCAGTCAGTTATTGTTTGTTAGCCCAACGCATAAACATATTGATAAAGCACTGACTGCAGAACTACAATGTATTGCTCTATTCTTTATGACAACTCCAATAACAGCGACAAACATTTCACATATTTAAAAAAATTGACATTGGAGACCGAGAAGCTGCGCTGAGCGTAACTTACACACACACACACACACACACACACACACACACACACACACACACACACACACACACACACACACACACACACACACACACACACACACACACACTTACTTACTTACTGCACCTTCCCTCCTCGCGCCCCAGACGCTATAAAACCCATAAAAGCAACAATTATTAATAATACTTACAGGTTGTGATTCGGAGGAGGAAGCTGATCCATATACACTGGGTACTGAACTCCTTCAGGAACAACCGGCTCGCGAATCCACATTTGAATTCATTTTTGTTTTTGAATGATTCGTCATTAAAATGATGAGAACACAAGGTTCGGCTATACTGTTGTTGTGGTATCGTTGCAAATATGAACTCTAACCACTGATTCTTCACATGCTCGTCCCTGGGCAATGAACACAAAGTGGCTGAACTATCTTTGCATTGTAGAACACAGCGTCTTCTCGACATGATGCTATTCAGCTGAAGTATTTTAATGTGTTCTAGACTTCAAGTTTACACTTCCGTCTGCGCGTGCAGTAACAGGGCACAATATCGCATCTACGTCACTACGATACAGCTAATGACTCGTTTCAAAAACAATTCATTTCATAGACTCAGAGTCGACTCTCACTTTTGAAAGACAATAACTTTATATATGGTGCACTTTCAGATACAAATCTTTGCAGGATGTTTTCATTCCCTTAGAGATATATTCCACACTACATAAGTCATTTTCAAAAATCCATGATAGGGGCTCTTTAAACAAATGCAACTGTAAGTGAGTGTTCAAATACTATTTAACCATCTCAACGATACAGAGTTAATAAACAGGACTAACACTAAACATGTACATGTAGAATTAATTGTTTTTAAAGTATTTTTTTTAAAATATATATACAAAGTACATTTGCCAACAAAGAAAAAGAAGACAAACAAACGCAAGTTCATGCTAAACTTCAGGAGATTAGTAGCTACAGCTTGACCTCTTGGCTGAATTAAGTGAATGCACATTTTTTTAGCAGCAAATTGGAGTAGATCATATATTTTTACTTTTTGGATTTATTATAATTTGTTATATGTTGAATTTATGTTTTAAAAAAAGGCGCTGCTGTGTCTAACAAATCCGTTTCGCGCGCTCAAAGTCTAGTGACCGCAGCTTATAATGTAATGTTCGTTATGTTTGCTAATTCTACAAATATACAGTCAAGAGTTTGTTGTAGTAGCCTAACTGAGGAAAATATATTCAAAATTGTGGGGAGCAAATCCATGTCTGAAAAGCCGGAATGAAACGCACTTAATTACTCTATTGGTTTTTTCCAATGACTTTCCTCAAAAGTGTTTCAGCAGTTGTCCAAACCTAACGCATGTTAAACGAGAGTTTTGGGATATTTTGCATAAGCTTTCCATAATTGGTGTGATGATCTCTCTGACGGTCGGACACACACTCGTCTGAAACATCGTTGAGAAAACCTGTTCGGCAGCATTTCACGAACATAAAGAGTTGTGCACAAAACATTAGGATAATAGCTGGAGGGAAAATAGCTAGCTTTCTGACAGGAGCCAGGATATAGATCCCGGTTTCAGGTCCATGTAACTTGCATTTTATGATTGTTTATGCATTTTATGAAACATAAACATGCTATACAGACACATTTGCATATATTTTACTGTTGGGTCCAAGATGGTTCCTGATTCTGCCAAAATAAGGATAACATCATCGTGACCACCCGAACACTGCTTTACATCTTCTTCAGGGTGATTTGTTTTACAGACAAAGAGATTATTATACTGGGGCTGGGCTGTGGTGAAATAATAATCAGATTAAATGGAGTATGGGTGTTTGGTGCATTTATTTACTGATAAACAAATAAAAGTCTACTACAGATGCAAGTTTTTATACAAAAATAGAGAATTTCATATGATGTCACTGTTCTTTCCTTGAAATGGTGCTTATAATGAATGCTTGAGATGTCAGAAATTATCATATTTACAACATGAGAGCATGTACAGCATCATAATGTCATAATTACCAATAGGAAACTCTAGATTTTCTTTGAGACCACAGACGTTACAGCTTTTCATTAATACAAAAAATCAGGACAGAAGATAAATACTTTACATGCTCTTCATTTCTCTGCACCAGTCTTTGTAGGGAGTTCATTTCATTCTTCACATGCATTCATTTAGCAGATGCTTTAATCCAAAGTGACTTACAAATGAGGAAATTCAACAAGCAGTTCATCTTAATACTATGAGGAGTAACAATACAATAGGCTGAGATCCTTAACTAATTTGATATTCCAGTCAATTAAATTGCTTGTAAATCTCTCCTTGTGTTATATTATCACCAACTATTGGATTCAATCCTCTGTTCAACTTGTTTTCTTTCAGTTTTGAATGTTTTGCAAGGCCCTGATATACTTCAAGTGAGATTGAAGAACGAGCTGGTGTTGAACAAAAATCAGACCAAGTTTGTTTGAAGTGAAAAATTCACTCCAGCTGGTAAACACCTTTGAACTCCTATTGGTCAGTGGTGATGATGTAATAGGTGGGTGTGGCTCTGAGGCTCCGCCTTCTTTGAGGTGTAAATTGCCCATTATTAATGTCTTCTGTTCAGTCCATTGAGGTCAGATGTGTGTGAAAACATGAACACACGGAAAGCTGCTTTATAGAAGAAACGGAAGTTGTAATTCTAATTGAAAGCAACACTGTTTTTCATGTTTTATACTGTAAAGCTGCTGCTTTAAAGCAATCTATTGTATAAAGTACTGTTTGAATAAACGTGACGTGACTGAATTGCAGAGCTGGTGCAAACATATCCACATCACTAGGGTATTTCAAACTTCTTTTCACTCCTAAGTGAAGAACGAAAGCCGCAGTTCGCGGTGAGAATGTTGAATGTCTCTGCCCCCTGCTGGACGGACTGTGGTGTTGCTGGAATCTGCAGGTAAGTGTCTCTGAGTCACCTTTACTCTGATCAGTCTGACAGTTTCTCATTCCTTCTGTGTGCCGACCAAGCGGAAAGCTTCCAGTCCAACACTGAAGTGATTTAAACTGCAATTCATCGACTGGCCACTAGAGACAGGCTCCAAAAGAGAGTCTATCCCATAAACCCCCATGTTAAAATGCCCAACTTTACAGCAGAAAAATATATGTTTACAGCCTGGTACAAAAAGTGGTTTTGGTCTATGTAGAAAATTTTCCCCCTTATGACGACTGTGAGGGGGGTGATTTTTTTTATAACTAATCCGTTAAAATTATATTAAGCCTTAAAGTTCTGCATAATTAAGGGCGTGGCCACTTGAGTGACAGGTGGATTGTCGCTGATGTCACTACTAGCATTTGTCTGCTAGCGTCACGTCTCCTCAGCTAATCCGCCTCGCTGCTTATTTTCGGTTATCCGCGAGTGACGCACTGCCAAGACGCCCACTTGCTCTTCAGAAACCAACGGGTGACGTCACGTCCATATTGTTTTGCGCTCTATGATGCTAACGCATGCTACGAATTCATTTGCTCTGGCGTAGTCTTTTTCTTCCAACTCCCTTTTCCGGACAAGCACGATGTTCCGACTTTACTTCTGCGCTTCTTTTGCCTCCATGTTTTTCGCTTCGTCCCGCTCGTTACTTTCCGTGAGAAGCCAGGAACGAGTTTAGTGCTGTCGGTCGGCACAGAAAGCTTCGCCGCTAGCGTCGGCGCGAGCTGCCGAGACATGAAGAACGACAGCGCTTTGGACAGAAGGCGTGGCCAACATCGCCATCCAGTGTTTGAGCCGGTCAGGTCGTGTATTAAAGACGAAAGATCCTTCGGGAGGCAGTACTTCCGGACACACCGGAGCCGCTTCGGGATGAAAGTGTTTTTGTTGTTGAAGCTAACTAGCCTGAATCCCTGAGCGTAGCCATCGCTGCGTATTCCCATCCACAGACAGGACAGCGCAGCGTTAAACACAGGAGCCGTGATACACGACAACTCAACTGGTTTCTCCATGCATTCCTCCTCTTCTGCTTCTTCCTCCTCCTCTTCTTCTTCCTCTTCAACAGCACTGAACTTAGCCTTTCCTTCGCTGTTCCTCCATCTTAGATAAGCCCGATGTGCGTCAGGGCTCCAGGCGATCAGGACGAGCCCGCCGGCCTTCTGAACGGCCCGGCACTGACCGTACAGCCACGGCACGGGTCCCAGCTGAGCCAGAGAGGATTGTGGGTGGCACTGCATCCACTGCGCCAGCCTGACGTCCATACACAGCTCCCCCTGCAGGCCGGAGGCCAAACTGCACACTGCGGAGACGTGTGGCGAGCCGTTAGACGAGCACACGAGCAGCACGGGCCGTCGGTCAGCGCTACGCCACACTGAGGAGAGAAAGACATATAATTATCCTTTCTAACACAGCATTTAAGCATTTTAAAGGTGACACATAATGCCCATTTTCACAAGATGTAATATAAATCTATGGGGTCTCCAGAATGTGTCTGAAATTTCAGCTCAAAATATCAGATCATTTATTATAACTTGTCAAATTTGCCCCTTTTTGGGTGTGAGTAAAAACACGCCGTTTTGTATGTGTCCCTTTAAATGCAAATGAGCTTTAGCTCCGCCTCTGTTCAGAAGAGGGCGGAGTCTTTACACGAGCTTCAGAAACTTCAGCAATAACAAAACAGGCCAATCTCACTCATCCAGAATCCCAGAATTACCAGTAGCAAGTGTATGGAGCTATTATTGTGTCTTTATTACATGCGAGAAAATAAATGATCTGAGAGGGAAAAAAAAAGTTTGAGAGAAAAAGTTATCACACTGATAGCAAAAAAAGCATTTCATGAGAGAAAAACTAATATTTGAGAGAAAAAGTTTTCATATCAATAGCAAAAAATAATATTTGAGACTAAAAAAAGTTTTGAGAGAAAGTATTTTCTCATAGAACATAAAAAAATATAAATTTTAAAAATTATTTCTGAGAAAAAAAATCTCTCTCAAAATACTTTGAAAAAAAATCTTAAATATATATTTTTTGCTATCAGTGTGAAAACATTTTCTCAAAAAAAAAAAAAGAAGTGTTTCTCTCAAACTGCTGAGTGTTTCTCTTTTCTTTGCTCTCGATGCAATTCTTTGCTCTCTGTCAGGATTTTGGCTCCTATTGGCCGGTCGGGTGAGCATAGTCTTGTCTTGGGAGTCGAACTGAATGAATCATTACACCATTGTTCGCGTCCCTTCGCGTTCGGTTCACAGATAGATGTCTCCTCTGCCTTATTGAGCACGGACACTTCAATGCTTGGGTAAGATGATGACACACACAACTCGATGGGTAGCTGGCTGGGCAAGTTCAGCATCACTGAAGATTAAACATTAAAAAAATAGCACTCATGCAACCTAGCATGATGGCTAATTAATACTTAGCTTTACTAGCGATTAGCAAGCTAATAATATAATACTCATTCATGAATATGAGTGCTATTTTTAATGCTTAATCTTCAGTGATGCTGAACTTGCTCAGCCAGCTAACACCAATTGTGTGTGTCATCATCTTACCCAAGCATTGAAGTGTCTGTGCTCAACTTAGAGCTTAGATCGGGCCGAAAAAATCAAGCCCGACCCTACCCGAGCCCGGCCCGACACATTAACTATAATTATGAGCACGAGCCCGATTTAAACCGAACATTTTAATACGTGGGTCGTTATAACTGACGTTCTACTTTCCATGTTACTTTCTCCTCCTCTGTTCTGCACCTCCAAATACTTTCAAGTTTGTCGCCATCATACACATCAGCATAAATGCTCCTGATAAATTATTTGTTATTAAAGCATTAACACACAAACCACTGTTATAAGATAAAATCAAGCAGCTCCTGCGTGCATGGTGTGGCATGACTGATGCGCTACCTAATAATCCCCAAAGCTGACATCAGTTCATCGCGATCTCACACATCTCTGTTATTATCAGTGAAGCTGACTGCACAATGAATCTTTCATAATATATACCCTGTGTTTGTTATAATTAGAGGATTTGCCAGCATACAGAATTCAGCTCTGAGCAAAAAGTCAGTTTTGAGCGGTGAGGGGAGACTATGCTTCTGATTGGCCATTGCGTTCAAGAAATCAACACATGTTGCAAACATGTTATAAAAGAAACTCTGGCCTGTAAATCATTTGTGTTTTGTTTTAGTTGTTCTTGTTGCTTTTCTGCAACAGATGAATAAAAATGTATTAGTTTTATTCATAGATATTTCTAGTTTGCGTGAGTCCCACAAATCGTTTTATTCTCCCTGAACCCTCACACACACAGAGTGAGTGCATTACCGCCCGCACTCCGCCATCAGATCTAGTCCCGTGCCGCACTCAGTCTATGGCCGCACTCTATTGCGTTGGGAGTGCACGCCTCTAGATCAAAGGCCCGGCCCGAGGATAGTGACGGGAAATATCGACCCGACCTCGGGCTCGGGCAGAGGATCTAAAGGCAGAGGAGGCATTTATCTAGGTGAACCGAACAATGGTGTAATGATTCAGTTCGACTCCCGAGACAAGACGATGCTCACCCGACCGGCCAATAGGAGCGTTCCAATAGGAAAAAAAGAGCGTGGCCCCGCCCATGAAAATTTTCACAGCGAAAGCAAAATCCTGACACGAGAGCAAAAAATATATATTTAAGATTTTTTTTTCAAAGTATTTTGAGAGAGATTTTTTTTCTCAAAAATAATTAAAAAAGTTTCAAATTTATATTTTTTTATGTTCTATGGGAAAATACTTTCTCTCAAAACTTTTTTTAGTCTCAAATATAATTTTTTGCTATTGATATGAAAACTTTTTCTCTCAAATATTCTTTTTTCTCTCATGAAATGCTTTTTTTTTGCTATCAGTGTGATAACTTTCTCTCAAACTTTTTTTTTCCTCTCAGATCATTTATTTTCTCGCATGTAATAAAGACACAATAATAGCTCCATACGAGTGCAGCCCTGTTTCTATATAACTATAGTTTCTGAACGTTTTTCTGGGCTGAAGTGTGTGTGTGTGTGTGTGTGTGTGTGTGTGTGTGTGTGTGTGTGTGTGTGTGTGTGTGTGTGTGTGTGCACTGATCTGATGTGTGTGTGCGTGCGTGTGTGTGTGTGTGTGTGTGTGTGTGTGTGTGCGTGTGTGTGTGTGTGTGCACTGACCTGATGTGTGTGTGCGTGCGTGCGTACGTGTGTGTGTGTGTGCACTCACCTGATGTGCTGCTTATGATCAGCCAGCGTGTGATGATCACCAGGAGACACAGGACAGTCAGGAGAGTCAGAGACGAGCCGATGACGAGACCCCATCGCCTGTGTGTGACTGAGAGCGTTCAGGGGGAGCGTGAGTATTAGTGTGCACCAGTCATGAGGAGTGTTTGCTCTACAGCGGCACAATATATGGAAATATCGCAATGGCTTGCAATAAAGAGAAAATCACTCACTGCTCTCGGCTGAATAACTTCTGCAGCTTTAATAAGAATCAGGATATATTTGTGTTTTATTTTTGTGTTTGATTATTCAGTTTCTGTAGTTAAATAACTCTAATGTAGGATAAGCTGAACCCCGTGCTTTACACTGACACTTCTTATGATACAGTAAAACACTGTTCACTTTCAGAAGCTATAGGGATATTTTCTTGAAACAAAAGGAATGTTAAACATAAATGTAGGTTATATAATTTTAAATCTGTTTTAAAGATAATTTAAGTTTATTTTACACACTTTAAGTATTATCATATCGTGTTTTTCTTCAATAATGTGCAGCCCTAGTTTGTACTTACAGTCAGGGCAGATTATTCTTCTTCCACGGAGATCCAAGCGCCACACCTACACACACACACACACACACACACACACACACACACACACACCACACACACACACACACACACACACACACACACACACACACGGAATACAAGAATATTGTTTACCACATGCTGCACAATTTACACTAGTGTTATTTTGCATTTATATTTTCACTTCTGATTGGTTTAGATAAGTGTAACAATATATCGCAATACAAAAATTCAACAATATGTATTGTGTATAATGAGAAAAGAGTTTGTGTCAGTACTACATTAAACTACAGTAGTCAACATTTGAAGTGGATCAAAAAAGTTGTATAGGGTATTGCTCAAAATTCATGTATAAATTTGACGAAAGGTTTTGATCCACTTCAAATGTTGACTAATGGACTATATATATAATGTTGAATATAATGTATAATAATGCAATGGAGGAATATCTGTGGCTCCTGATAATACCAAATATCTGATATTACCAGTAAAAAGTGGCTACATTATATTAAATATATCTAGTCAGAGATCAAGCACATTCAACTAAGAATATTTCAGTATTTTCAGCTTCAGAATAATGAATATGTTTATTCTGGTGTCTCTATTGTCCTGTGCGTTGGGTTTCCAGCACCAAGCCTATTCATTTACACACAGTGATATCAAATTTAGCATTTTAATCAACAGTTAATGTTTTGTTAACCTTTTATGATATGTCTTGGAGTATCTTAGTAATATAATCGTTCAGTATCGTGATGTGTTTTACACCACTAGTTCAGACACACTGCAGTGTTCGCTGCAGTCATACACTATAGACTTCAGAGACAGTACGATAGTGATGAAGAGTAGTGATGAAGAGTAGTGATGAAGAGTGGTGATGAAGAGTGGTGATGAAGAGTAGTGATGAAGAGTAGTGATGAAGAGTAGTGATGATGAAGAGTAGTGATGAAGAGTAGTGATGAAGAGTAGTGATGAAGAGTAGTGATGATGAAGAGTAGTGATGAAGAGTAGTGATGATGAAGAGTAGTGATGAAGAGTAGTGATGATGAAGAGTAGTGATGAAGAGTAGTGATGAAGAGTAGTGATGAAGAGTAGTGATGATGAAGAGTATGATGAAGAGTAGTGATGAAGAGTAGTGATGATGAAGAGTAGTGATGAAGAGTAGTGATGATGAAGAGTAGTGATGAAGAGTAGTGATGATGAAGAGAAGTGATGAAGATAGTGATGAAGAGTAGTGATGATGAGAGTATGATGAAGAGTAGTGATGAAGAGTAGTGATGATGAAGAGTAGTGATGATGAAGAGTAGTGATGAAGAGTAGTGATGATGAAGAGAAGTGATGAAGAGTAGTGATGAAGAGTAGTGATGATGAAGAGTGGTGATGAAGAGTAGTGATGAAGAGTAGTGATGATGAAGAGTGGTGTGATGAAGAGTAGTGATGATGAAGAGTAGTGATGAAGAGTAGTGATGATGAAGAGTAGTGATGATGAAGAGTAAGTGATGAAGAGTAGTGATGAAGAGTAGTGATGAAGAGTAGTGATGATGAAGAGTAGTGATGAAGAGTAGTGATGATGAAGAGTAGTGATGAAGAGTAGTGATGATGAAGAGAAGTGATGAAGAGTAGTGATGAAGAGTAGTGATGAAGAGTAGTGATGATGAAGAGTAGTGATGAAGAGTAGTGATGAAGAGTAGTGATGATGAAGAGTAGTGATGAAGAGTAGTGATGAAGAGTAGTGATGAAGAGTAGTGATAAAGAGTAGTGATGATGAAGAGTAGTGATGATGAAGAGTAGTGATGAAGAGTAGTGATGATGAAGAGAAGTGATGAAGAGTAGTGATGATGAAGAGTAGTGATGAAGAGTAGTGATGAAGAGTAGTGATGATGAAGAGTAGTGATGAAGAGTAGTGATGAAGAGTAGTGATGATGAAGAGTAGTGATGAGAGTAGTGATGAAGAGTAGTGATGAAGAGTAGTGATAAGAGTAGTGATGATGAAGAGTAGTGATGAGAGAGTAGTGATGAAGAGTAGTGATGATGAAGAGAAGTGATGAAGAGTATGATGAGAAGAGTAGTGATGAAGAGTAGTGATGATGAAGAGTAGTGATGAAGAGTAGTGATGATGAAGAGTAGTGTGATGAAGAGTAGTGATGAAGAGTAGTGATGAAGAGTAGTGATGATGAAGAGTAGTGATGATGAAGAGTAGTGATGAAGAGTAGTGATGATGAAGAGTAGTGATGATGAAGAGTAGTGATGAAGAGTAGTGATGATGAAGAGTAGTGATGAAGAGTAGTGATGATGAAGAGTAGTGATGATGAAGAGTAGTGATGATGAAGAGTAGTGATTGAAGAGTAGTGATGAAGAGTAGTGATGATGAAGAGTAGTGATGATGAAGAGTAGTGATGAAGAGTAGTGATGATGAAGAGTAGTGATGATGAAGAGTAGTGATGATGAAGAGTAGTGATGATGAAGAGTAGTGATGATGAAGAGTAGTGATGAAGAGTGTTATAAAGCCTCTGACTGTAGCTTTACCTGCACACACAGTCCTGCTGAGAGAAAGGGGAAGCGCAGACTCATCTCAGCGGCGCCCCCGTCCTGCAGACACCAGCATTACACCAGGGTTATACACACACACACACACATACACACACACACACACACACACACACACACACACACACACACACACACACACACACACACACACACACACACACACACACACACACACACACACACACACACACACACATATATATATAGAGAGGATTATATACACTACCAGTCAAAAGCTTTGAGCCGTAAAATGTTTAATGTTTTTTTAAAAGAAGTCTCTTTTGCTCACCAAGGCTGCATTTATTTGATTTAAAAAATATATATTTTTATATATTTTTTATTATAATATTGTTAAATATTATGACAATTTAAAATAACTGTTTTCTATTTTAAAGTATTTTAAAGTGTAATTTATTCCTGTGATCAAAGCTGAATTTATCATCATTACTCCAGTCTTCAGTGTCACATGATCCTTCAGAAATCACTATAATATGATGATCTGATGCTCAAGAAACATTTATGACACAGTTGAAAACAGTTGTGTACAATTTTTTTCAGGATTCTTCGATGAATATAAAGTTAAAAAGAACTGCATTTATCTGAAATAGAATCTTTTGTAGCATTATAAATGTGTTTACTGTCACTTTTGATCAATTTAACCCTCTGATGGTCTTCAAAAAAAAGTCACACTCGTGGTCTTCGGGGTCTATTGGACCCCAGACAATAAGATTTAATTTTGTAACAAAACAATATATTTTTTTTCAACAAATATAATTTTACTCTGTTTATTAATGTTTTTACTCAACATTTCTGCAGTTTTTGGAGGATTTATGATTTTTTTAAAATTTCTATAAATAAATAAATAAATATTTTTTAAATAGGATTTTTACAAAAAAACTGCATTTTATGTTAAATAAACTTTATAAAAGACCCAGATTTCTAACTTTCATTCCAGGGGATACCATGGATAATTTTACAAGGTTTAATCTAAGATTTTTGCCATTTTTTGGAAAATACAGACTAAAATTTGTAATAAATCACTTTAACCACTAGATGGCTATAGGGCTCCACTATAGGCCTATATACTATTTGAATTACTGAAAGATATAATTTCTAAAGTTAAATTCAGTTGGATTCATATCTAAATATTATAAAACCACAATTATAACAAAAATAAAATACTTTTTGTCAAAGTTTAGCATTTTTTTAGTACTGAAAAAACAACAGTTTTTCAATAATGTTACATTATTATTAGAATAAAACCTGAACAACATGTTACAAAGAGAAATGTTGGAGTCTTAAGATTTGATCATTTATTTAAACTGAACAACAATAACAAATTAGCAAATAAAGCAGTAAAAATAAAATATTTGTAAAAAATAATAATAAAATAAATAAATAAAAAGAAAATAGTTTGGAACAATAGAACAATAGTTGGTCTCATCACTTTTATTTTTTTTTATAGCCTTACAAATGTATTCCTGTGTGTGTGTGTGTGCACATTTTCAATGTGTCTTAGTGTTACCAATTTATTTTTGCGGTGGTTCTGCATTTTAGATTATTTTATTTTACAAATGATAAGAGAACAGTTTTTATAGTTTGTATGTATTCCTGTATATTGTATTCCTCTATATGTGTGTGTTTGTGTGTGTGCGCGTGTGTGAGCATGATAATTTTGGATTGTGGATGTTTTTTGCATTGTTGGAAGTGTGCCACTTTATTTCTGTCATTTCTGTCTGTGTTCTGCGTTATTTCTGATTTTGATGATGAATTTTGTCTATTTTGAGTCCAATAATAAATAGGTATTTATGCATTTATATATAGATATTTAAAAGATATCATAAATCCTCCAAAAACTGCACAAATGTTGAGTAAAAACATTAATAAACAGAGTAAAATTATATTTGTAAAAAAAAAAAACCGAAGACCACGAGTGTGACTATTTTTGTCACGCCTACATAAAAACAGATAACATTCTATTTTAATTTTTTTTTTGTAGATCTAGAAAGTGTTGAGAGCCGTAGGAAGTTTCATACCATTTGACCCCAAAGACCATCTGAGGGTTAATTCATCCTTGATTAATAAAAGTATTGATTTCTTTCTCTCAAAAAAATTAATTCTTACTGGCCCCAAACTTTTGAGCGGTAGTGTTTAATGTTACAAAAGCTTTCGATTTCAGATCAATGCTGTTCTTGTCAACTTTCTAATAATCAAAGAATCCTGAAATAAAAAAAATATTTACATAGTTATACTATCTTAAAGTCTCCCTGTGGTGAAAGTCCAGCTTTTAATGTTGTTTATGTGTCTATGTGGTGTTTTTAATATGCTTTAAGACAAGCCATGTGTAAATTCATAAGTCGACAGCATTGCTGAGTATTTTCTGCTTAAAACTGCAGTGAACCAAAGACAGTCTCAAAAACACTGAAATCGCTGGTGTTTCTGACGTCACAAACTACCTTAACCAATCAGATCAACGTGTGATCGTCAACCAGTGGATCTCTGAGTGAGTGAGTGAGTGGAGGCGGGGCTCATTTGCATATTCAAAGAACTGAGTATGAGGAAAGGGTGTCGAGTTACGTTCAAGATATTTTAAGGCATGAAGAATTTATTTTCAAGGAAAAAAACGTTTAAATATGTCATTTTGGTGATCAAAGATGAGTTTTAAGTGATAAACTGATTGACTACGGGGGACTTTAAAAATAAAAGACAATTTTTGTATCAAATGACTTTCCCATGCACATGCAAGTAGTGGATGTGTTTGCTGAACAGAAAGCACACAGGACAGGAAGACTGACCAGCTGACGCGAGACGACGTGTCCTCGAGACACACACGTGCCTTTATCTCTGACGCAGAGCTGAGCCGCAAAAGCAGCGGTGGAGTTAGACGTCACGAACACATGCAGACGCAGAGATCCAGGAACCACAGATACACTCCACTCAGACCCCCGCTCTGAGGAACATCACACACACACATCATATATATAAACATCACATATACGACAGGTTCAGACCCCCGCTCTGAGGAACATCACACACACACACACACACACACACACACACACACACATCATATATATAAACATCACATATACGACAGGTTCAGACCCCCGCTCTGAGGAACATCACACACACACATCATATATATAAACATCACATATACGACAGGTTCAGACCCCCGCTCTGAGGAACATCACACCACACACATATATATAAACATCACATATACGACAGGTTCAGACCCCGCTCTGAGGAACACACACACACACACACACATCATATATATAAACATCACATATACGACAGGTTCAGATCCCCGCTCTGAGGAACATCACACACACACAACACACACAACATCATATATATAAACATCACATATACGACAGGTTCAGACCCCCGCTCTGAGGAACATCACACACACACACATCATATATATAAACATCACATATACGACAGGTTCAGACCCCGCTCTGAGGAACATCACACACACACATCATATATATAAACATCACATATACGACAGGTTCAGACCCCCGCTCTGAGGAACATCACACACACACATCATATATATAAACATCACATATACGACAGGTTCAGACCCCCGCTCTGAGGAACATCACACACACACACACACATCATATATATAAACATCACATATACGACAGGTTCAGACCCCCGCTCTGAGGAACATCACACACACACATCATATATATAAACATCACATATACGACAGGTTCAGACCCCCGCTCTGAGGAACATCACACACACACACACACATCATATATATAAACATCACATATACGACAGGTTCAGATCCACGCTCTGAGGAACATCACACACACACACACACACACACACACACACATCATATATAAAAACATCACATATACGACAGGTTCAGATCCACGCTCTGAGGAACATAAATATAAACATATGATGCGCCGGTCGACTCGTAACCCGCAGGTCGGGTTGGGTCAGGTAAAGAAATTGTCACTTTATTTGCGGGGCGGGTCATTATTATTTTATTTTTTTTAATCCATGTATGTTGCTTGCAATTTCCAGCCTATATTACATATTTGGGAATATCTATTTTCATATTGTATTAGGTTATTAGATAAGGTTACAATACGAATCACTTGAAACATATACAAACAATAGCGTCACAAAACGGCACTTCCAGCATGTCAAGACATAATTGTGGGGGTCTAAGAAATAAAAATGGTTTAGCCTATTAGATGAATACAAACGCTGCTTTGTAAATGTTGAAAATGTTTATTAGTATCTTATTAATATGACCTGATTTATGGTTCATATTCATAATTGTCTGTTGTGGCCAGTTTACATTAGAATGCCTGATATGTGTATTTAACGGTCGCGGGAGCAGCCTTTAAATACACATATCATAATTAAAACAAATCATTTCATAAAAGCGGGACCCGCGGGTTGGAAAAAAAGCCAACCCGCACATGACTAATACATATAAACATCACATATAAACATATATACACATCACATTTATACGACAGGTTCTCACCCGACTGAAAGGGACAGGACACTCGCTGACTGCCACTCAGAGAAAACTAAAACACAAAGTATGCACACTTGAGGAACACAAACACTTTTAGTCATGCAGTAATGTGTGTGTGTGAGCGTGCATTACCTTCACACACATCTGAGGATGTTTATCTACAGCAGACACATTATATTTCTGTTGAAAAAGCAAAACGCATTCAGAATTTATATGCATCTGTCGTGATTCCCACTTCTATTTGTCTGTGTTTATGGGATGCCAAAGCTGACATAATAATAAATAAATACATTAAAAATATATATACGAAGAAAAAACTAATAAATAAATGAGTATTTATACCTTTATTTCCTTATTCATGTATAATTGCATTCATGCCTATGAACTATTGTTTCATATACCATTTTGAAAGTGTGTAAATGTGATCTGTGTTCACACTGATATTCATGGTTTCGTCACGCACCAGTTTATTCCCGTAGAGGGTTGCGTTGGGGGCGGGGACACAGTCCGAGTTCTGCTTGCTGATTTGCCAGCACAGAGAGACCGAGACATCTGATTGGTCGTCAGGACAGAGAGGCTCCCAATGCAGAACAGAGCCGAGGACTCTCGCTGAGCTGGAGGACAAGACATCAGCGACGTCTGCAGGAGGAGATCATGTGTCAAACACAGGCAAACACAACCACACACACACGGGCATATCACACTATCACACACACACGGGCAGATCAGACTATCACATACACACGGGCAGATCAGACTCTCACACACACGCGTAGATCAGACTATCACACACACACACGGACAGATCAGACTATCACACACACACGGGCAGATCAGACTATCACACACACACGGGCAGATCAGACTATCACACACACATGGGCAGATCAGACTATCACACACGCAGATCAGACTATCACACACTGAGATCAGACTATCACACACTGAGATCAGACTATCACACACTGAGATCAGACTATCACACACTGAGATCAGACTATCACACACGGAGATCAGACTATCACACACACGCAGATCAGACTATCACATACGCAGAGATCAGACTATCACACACAGAGATCAGACTATCACACACGTAGATCAGACAATCACACACACGGAGATCAGACTATCACACACGCGCAGATCAGACTATCACACACTGAGATCAGACTATCACACGCAGAGATCAGACTATCACACACGGAGATCAGACTATCACACACACGCAGATCAGACTATCACACACTGAGATCAGACTATCACACACGGGGATCAGACTATCACACACTGAGATCAGACTATCACACACGGAGATCAGACTATCACACACACGCAGATCAGACTATCACACACAGAGATCAGACTATCACACGCGGAGATCAGACTATCACACACAGAGATCAGACTATCGCACACACACACGGAGATCAGACCATCACACACGCGGAGATCAGACTAATCACACACCGTGCAGATCAGATTATCACACACACAGAGATCAGACCATCACACACACACACCGCGGAGATCAGACTATCACACCGCGGAGATCAGACTATCACACACAGAGATCAGACTATCGCACACACACACAGGATAGATCAGACCATCACACACGCGAGATCAGACTATCACACACGTGCAGATCAGATTATCACACACACAGAGATCAGACCATCACACACACACCGCGAGATCAGACTATCACACACGCGGAGATCAGACCATCACACACCGCAGAGATCAGACCATCACACCCGCAGAGATCAGACCATCACACCCGCAGAGATCAGACCATCACACCCGCGAGATCAGACCATCACACCCGCAAGAGATCAGACCATCACACACGCGCAGATCAGACTAATAGTCTGCGATCTGCGGAGATCAGACCATCACACCCGCAGATATCAGACCATCACACACGAAGAGATCAGACCATCACACACGAAGAGATCAGACCATCACACACGCAGAGATCAGACCATCACACACGCGAGATCAGACCATCACACCCGCAGAGATCAGACCATCACACACGCGCAGATCAGACTAATATCGACTGCAGAGATCAGACCATCACACCCAGAGATCAGACCATCACACCCGCAGAGATCAGACATCACACACGCAGAGATCAGACCATCACACACAAGAGATCAGACCATCACACACAAGGAGATCAGACCATCACACCCCAGAGATCAGACCATCACACATCAGAGATCAGACATCACACACGCGCAGATCAGACTATCACACACAGCGGAGATCAGACTATACACCCACGGAGATCAGACTATCACACACCGGAGATCAGAACCATCACACCCGGAGATCAGACCATCACACCCGCGGAGATCAGACCATCACACCCGCGGAGATCAGACCATCACACACGCGGAATCAGACCATCACACCGCGAATCAACATCACACACACGAGATCAGACCATCAACCCGCAGATCAGACCATCACACCCGCAGAGATCAGACCATCAACACGGCAGATCAGACCATCACACACCGCAGATCAGATCAGACCATCACACCCGCAGAGATCAGACCATCACACCCGCAGAGATCAGACCATCACACACGCGCAGATCAGACTAATCAGTCAATCAGCAGAGATCAGACCATCACACCGCAGAGATCAGACCATCACACCGCAGAGATCAGACCATCACACACGAGAGATCAGACCATCACACACCCCAAGAGATCAGACCATCACACACGAAGAGATCAGACCATCACACATCCCGAGATCAGACCATCACACATGCAGAGATCAGACTATCACACACGCGCAGATCAGACTATCACACACGCGGAGATCAGACTATCACACCCACGGAGATCAGACTATCACACACCGCGGTAGATCAGACCATCACCCCCCGTGGGGATCAGACCATCACACCCGCGAGATCAGAACCATCACACGCGGAGATCAGACCATCCACACACCGCGAGATCAACCATCACACTAGCGAGATCAGACCATCACAACACAAGAAGATCAGACCATCACACCCGCAGAGATCAGACCATCACACCCGCAGAGATCAGACCATCACACACGGCGAGATCAGACTATCACACACCAGATCAGACTAACGCAGATCAGACTATCACACATGCGGAGATCAGACCATCACACCCGCAGAGATCAGACCATCACACCCGCAGAGATCAGACCATCACACACGCGCAGATCAGACTATCACACATGCGGAGATCAGACTATCACACACACGGAGATCAGACTATCACAACCCGCAGAGATCAGACCATCACACCCGCAGAGATCAGACCATCACACAAAGGCGAGATCAGACTATCACACACGCGCAGATCAGACTATCACACATGCGGAGATCAGACCATCACACCCGCAGAGATCAGACCATCACACCCGCAGAGATCAGACCATCACACACGCGCAGATCAGACTATCACACATGCGGAGATCAGACTATCACACACACGGAGATCAGACTATCACACCCGCGGAGATCAGACCATCACACCCCGCGGAGATCAGACCATCCACACCCGCGGAGATCAGACCATCACACCCGCGGAGATCAGACTATCACACACGCGCACATCAGACTATCACACACACATGCGCACATCAGACTATCACACACACATGCGCACATCAGACTATCACACACACATGCGCACATCAGACTATCACACACACACGCGCAGATCAGACTATCAGACACGCGCAGATCAGACCATCACACACACGCACAGATCAGACTATTACACACGCGCAGATCACACTTTCACACACACGCGCAGATCAGACTATCACACGCGCGCAGATCAGACTTTCACACACACACACGCACAGATCAGACTATCAGACACGCGCAGATCAGACTATCAGACACGCGCAGATCAGACCATCACACACACGCGCAGATCAGACTATCACACACACGCGACAGACATCACACTTTCCACACACACACACACACACACACCACACACACACACACACACACACACACTCACCAACACACACACACACACACACACACACACAACACACAACACACACACACTTACTAACACTGCAAACAGCTTCAGTGGAATACAAAACATCCCTAAAAAAAAACTTAAAAAAAAAACACACGCGGAGATCAGACCATCACAAATGC